>CAUYON010132200.1:0-25405 GCA_963573935.1 Arctocebus calabarensis
CCTCACCCCAAAAATAGCCAGGCTTTGTGGCGGGTGCCTGTAGTCCCACCTTCTCAGGAGGCTGAGACAAGAGAATAACTTAAGCCCAAAAGTTGGAGGTTGCTGTGAGCTGTGCCACTACCGCACTCTACAAGGGTGACATAGACTGTCTCAAAAAAAGGCGGCGCCAGCCCCATATACCGAGGGTGGCAGGTTCAAACCCAGCCTCGGCCAAACTGCAACAGAAACTAGCCGGGCATTGTAGTGGGCGCCTGTAGTCCCAGCTACTCGATAAACTGAGGCAGGAGAATGGCCTAAGCCCAGGAGTTGGTTGCTGTGACGTCACAGCATTCTACCGAGAGTGATAAAGGGAGACTGTTTCTTAAAAAAAAGGTAGAAAAACTAGCTGGGTGATTTTACTCATGGCTACTCGAGAGGCTGAGGCCAAGAGTTTTGAGTTTACTGTGAGCTATGGTGACACCAGAGCACTCTACCCAGGGCGACAGAGTAAGACTCAAAAAAACCTATCATAACCTTTTTTTGTCTGCAATCGTGAGAGGAAGCTGAATCACCATGGAAATGTGTAAATGTGAGATTTGCATATTGGTTTTAAGCCCTATGCACCAAACTAATTATGCAAACAGGATTCAGGACCTTCCTGCAAGCAGTTTATTTGTATTTAAAATGTGCATTTTGGCTCTGTGCCTATGGCTTAAGCGGCTAAGGCGCCAGCCAGAGACACCTGAGCTGGCCGGTTCAAAACCAGCCCAGGCCAGCCTAAGAACAATGTCGGCTACAACCAAAAAATAGCCAGGCATTGTGGCAGGCATCTGTAGCCCTAGCTACTTGGGAGGCTGAGGCAGGAGAATCGCTTGGGCCCAGGAGTTGGAGGTTGCTGTGAGCTGTGATGCCATAGCACTCTCTCTACCCAGGGCAACAGCTTGAGGCTCTGTCTCAAAAAAAAAAAAAAAAAAAACAGTTGTGACAGCTGAAGGATTTTACAAAATTAAAGTGAAATACTGGTGTGTAGCCCGGCTCCAGCCAGATTCCCAAAGCATGGGGCCATTAATTCCTGGAGTTTAAGATGGTCAGCTGTGGGCAGCGCCTGTGGCTCAGTGAGTAGGGTTCTGACCCCATACCAAGGGTGACAGGTTCAAAGCCGGCTCCGGCCAAACTGTAACAAAAAAAATAGCCAGGCGTTGTGGCGGGCACCTGTAGTCCCAACTACTCAGGAGGCTCAAGAGAATTGCCTAAGCCCAGGAGTGGGAGATTGCAGTGAGCTATGATGTCATAGGACTGTACCAAGGGCCATAAAGTGAGACTCCTCTCTTAAAAAAATTAAAAAAAGGGGGCTTGGCACCTGTGGCTCAACAGCCTAAGGCGCCAGCCACATACACCTGAGCTGGTGGGTTCGAATCCAGCCCGGGCTCGCCAAACAACAATGACGGCTGCAACCAAAAAATGCCCAAGCATTGTGGCAGGTGCCTGTGGTCCCAGCTATTTGGGAGGCGGAGGCAAGAGGCTGGCTTGAGCCCAGGAATTGGAGGTTGCTGTGAGCTGTGATGCTACAGCACTCTATCCAGGATGACAGCTTGAGGCTCTGTCTCAAAAAATAAAAAAATAAGGGTGCACCTGTGGCTCAAAGGAGTAGGGCACTGGCCCCATATGCCAGAGGTGGTGGGTTCAAACCCAGCCCCGGCCAATAACCGCAAAAATAAAATAAAATAAAAAATAAGATGGTTAGCTGAGTCTATAGTTTTTTGCTTCACTTGTTTAATGATTACAGAACTTTGTCTTCTAGAACCTGCTCACACTTTCCAAAGGCTTTCAGTTTCAGGATTTGAAAACAATTTCTTCCCTCTTCCTTAGTTTCAGAGTTGTTTTGTTTATTGGTTTGTGTTTGTTTGTTTTGCAGTTTTTGGCCAGGGTGGGTTTGAACCCACCACCTCCGGTATATGGGGCTGGTGCCCTTCTCCTTTGAGCCATAGGCGCAGCCCTCAGAGTTGTTTTATGGTGTTATCTTAGTTATGTGAAGCATGTGGAAAGTGGGGGTTGGGAGTCTGCCTCCAGGCAAATGGAGCAAGCATCTCTCAGAAATCTGTTCTTTCCTAATAATTATTTTTCATTATTCTCACTATGTTGCCGTCAGTAAAGTGCTGTAGCATCACAGCTCATAGCAACCTCCACCTCCTCAGCTTAGGGGATTCTCTTGCTTCAGCCTCTGGAGTAGTTGGGATGCTACAGTCGCCGGCCACCGACTATTTTTTGTTGCAATTTGGCCAGGGCAGGGTTCAAACCTGCCATCCTCAGTATATGAGGCTGATGCCCTACTCACTGAGCCACAGGTACTGTCCTATTTTTTTGTTGTTGTAGTTGTCATTGTTGTTTAGCAGGCCCGGGGCAGGTTTGAACCCGCCAGCCCTGGTGTATGTGGCCAGTGTCCTAACCACTGAGTGGCAGGCCCCAAGCCTTTCTTTCCTAATAATTCTTATGAAGTAAAAAAAGGAAGCATGTGTCAGGCTTCTGTTCCCAAAGTATACCTGGTTTGTAATTTGCAGATCTTTACTTATTAATGATAGCCCCTGACCATTGGGAAATGTGTTAGGGTCCCCTCCAGGTATCAGCATCCATGCCTGTTTCTGTCATTGTTTTTTTTGTTTTGCATTGTCTCCTCTCCCTCTCTTTAGGGATTACTTTAGTGCAGTGGTTCTCAAGGTTCCTAATGCCGTGGCCCTTTAATACAGTTCCGAAATGCATAGTTTGAGAACTGCTGCTTTAACGTATTAAGAATTATGCAAGAGGGCGGAGTCTGTGGCTCATCCAGTAGGGCACCGGCCCCAAATACCCAAGGTGGCAGGTTCAAGCCCAGCCTCGGCCAAACTGCAAAACAGAAAAATAGCCAGGTGTTGTGGTGGGCACCTGTACTCCCAGCTACTTGTGAGGCTGAGGCAAGAGAATCTCCTAAGCCCAGGAGTTGGAGGTTGCTGTGAGCTGTGTGATGCCGCAGCACTCTACCGAGGGCGATAAAGTGAGACTCTGTCTCCATAAAAAAAAAAAAGAATTATGCAACAGGCTCCACATGTGTAGCACAGTGGTTACAGCACCAGCCACATGCACTGAGGCTGGTGGGTTCAAACCCAGCCTGGGCCTGCTTAACAACAATGACAACTACAACAAAAATATAGCTGGGTGTTGTGGTGGACACCTGTAGTCTCAGCTACTTGGGAGGCTGAGGCAAGAGAATTGCTTAAGCCCAAGAGTTTGAGATTGCTGGGAGCTGGGAGCTATGACGCCATAGCACTCTATCCAGAGCTATAACTTGAAACTCTTGTCTCAAAAAAAAACTGACTCAGTGCCTGTGGCTCAACGGGCTAAGGCGCCAGCCACATACTCCTGAGTTGGCAGGTTCGAATGCAGCCTGGCCCGCCAAACAACAATGACAGCTGCAACCAAAAAATAACCGGGCGTTGTGGCGGGCGTTGTGGCAGGCGCCTGTGTCCCAGCTATTTGGGAGGCAGAGGCAGGAGACTCGCTTGAGCCCAGGAGTTGGAGGTTGCTGTGAGCTGTGATGCCACAGCACTCTATCCAGGGTGACAGCTTGAGGCTGTCTTAAAAAAAAGAAACCATAAAAGAGTTAAAAAACAACAACATGTACTTGCAAGGCGAGAAAAGTATCAGGAAACAGAGAAAATAACAGAGTTCAGTCAGGAAAAACTTTGGAAAAAATAACATTACGAATGGAGATTTGAAAGATAAAAGTGAAGCACTAGCACTTCACTAGCCCGTGAAGCACGCGGAAAGTGCTTCAGACCAGAGGACAGCAGCAGTGAGCTGGAGGGATGAAGCAGAGGCCAGTCTGGCTGCAGTTGACTGAGAAAGCAGAGAAAGACATGCAGATCCCGTGGGCCCTGGGAAGGAGTGTGGATTATTTCACGATCGTAATGAGTAGTCATCAAAGGCTAGTAAGTGGGGAAACAACATGATCTTCATTTTTAAAAGATTACCCTGGTGAGTTAAAAACAGGTGTTCACATAAAAACATGTGCACACATGTTCATAGAAGCATTATGCAAAACGGCCAGAACAGCAATCCAAATGACCATCACCTGACGAATGGATAAACAAAAGGTTAAAATGCACATAAGGAAATATTATGTGACCACAAACAGGAATGAAGTGCTGGAGCCTGCTAAGACATGGATGAACCTTGAAAACGTTATGCTAAGTGAAAGAAGCCAGGCACAAAAGGCCACACAAGTGTGAAAAGTCCAGAATAGGCAAATTCATGGAGACAAAATAGAGCAGGGGATTCTGGGCCTGGGGAAGGGGAGATGAACAATGATTGTTTAATGGATGAGAGTTTCTTTGAGGAGTGATGAAAATGTCCTGGAATTAGATACTGGTGATTGTTGGAAAACGTCACCAATGCACCAAATTCATTAATTAAGTGACCCTTTTTTAAAGGGTTGAAAGAATTAATCTTAAGTTGTACAAAAGGGAAGGATCTAGAGTTACTCAGATGCTTCTGACTGAAAGAACATGTTTCAACAAATGAAGGGCTCAACTTTGGACATATCAACCTTCAGAAATCCATGACCCACTCTGAACTACACCATAAGGAATGTCTACTTTCCAGCAAGTTAGTTTAATTTTTCTAAATTTCACTTTCCTCAGCTACAAAATAGGAATACTAATGGTATCTATCTCCAAAGGTTGTTGTGAGAATGAAATCAGGTCACTGATGTAAAGTTCTTCGCACAGATCCTAACACACAGCAGATCCTCGATCCCTTTTAGAGATTGTTACTGTTATTATAAATTTTGCCTCAATTACTATACTTCCTCCATATGCTGCTTCTCTGTCCCAATACCTGCAGACACTGGCCTACACCAGAGAGCTGGTTTTGAATAACATCTCAGCCCTTCAGCCAATGAGCCCACAAGCAGCCATCATCTGCGATAATTTGAAAGAGAGGGACCTGACTGGCTGAAAACAATATTCGGGTCCCTTAGCTAGGCCAGCGGAGACAAGGCCCATCAAGCTCTTGTAACTGTATGATAATTTCCTTTATTAAAAGCACTCAACTCACTCTCCTCTAATTGTCTACTTTCCTAGCATCCTCCTGTCCTTAATTTCATTTCCCCAAGCTTTCCTTCCCACAGGGAATAAAAAGTGCTGACAAGCTGACAGGAGTATTCCAGTCTATTCGGCAGTTAATTTCCTCATGGAGACTTGTAAATTGATGTTCTGGTTTATAAACAGACTCTTGTAAGTTTAGCTAAAAAGATTCAATTTCCCTGGACTTGTTAACCTCTGAGTGACCACATAATAACCCAGTTTTGAACCCAAAAGCTCTGTTTCAGCCCCTGGGCAGTGACAATCCTGTAAGGACTGCACATGCACTGTGAGCCAGGGTAGGCACAGGCACTCACATTCAACAACACAGTATCTCACCGAGTTGTTGTGAATATTGATATGTGTGTGTATACATGTATGTATAAAAGTACCTGACACGTGGTAGACCTTCAATAAACATTAGTTTTTTCGTTTTTAAACCATCCGACAGGGAAAATAATCCAATATGAAATATTTCAGTAAGCTAAAACGATCCTACATTTGTTTTTTGCCCTTCATCTCAGTCTATCCCTAATTTTTCCTCCTCCAAAGAGTGTAAACTCTGTTTAGTGTTCTCACGTATGTGGTTTCCATTTGCAATTGTCTGTCTTCATAGTTCATTACTCAGTAAAGCTTAGAGAAAGTATTAGTGCAAATAAAAATGGTATCTGACAATCACCTTATATATTCAGAAGAATGCCTTGCTCACATTGACGAATTTGACAAATCCATTTCTTTGAAGTTTCTGTTGCTTTTAAGAAATGATGATACCCTTCAACATTGATTATAATCACAATACAAAAGAGAAATTCCCATTTGCGGATGTTTTATTTTGTAGTGGCATATTTACTTTCTAGAAATTACCTTTCAATCTCACCTATTCCATATTTGTGACTATAAAACAATTATAAATGATACCTTTCTTATTTCTTTAACTTTTGTATAATAAACAGTTTAAAGAATGTGGGAGATTTTTAAAATTCCATTTTAATCAATCACTATTGGCATTTAGCAGAAACCTGAACAACAGTGTGAAAATCAACACAATGGTAGAATCAACATTGCTAAAATATTTATTCTACCCAAAGTGATTTACAAATTTAATGCACTTCCCATTAAAATGCTAATGTCATATTTTGCAGATCTTGAAAAAAGTGTTCTAGGTTTCATAGAACCCAGACAGGTGATGCAGTCTTACAAACTAGGCATAATTCTGGAGACATCATTATACCAGAATTCAGATTATACTACAAGGCTATAGTAAAAAAAAAAAAAAAAAAAAAAAAAAAAACCAGCATGGTATTGGCATAAAAATAAAGACATGGACCTAGTGATCAGAGCAGAGAAGCTAGATCTGAAAGCATCCTCATATTTCCATCTGATCTTTGACAAAGCAAATATAAACATAGACTGGGAAAAAGAATCCATATGCAATGAGATAAGTGACCCTGAGAGAAGTGGACAGTCATGTGTGAAAGACTCAAACAGGACCTGCTCCTCTCACGACTCACAAAAATTAACTCATGATAGATAAAAATATTAAACCTAAGGCATAGAACTAAGAATTCTAGAAGAAAGTGTTGGGAAAATTCTTATAGATATCAGCCTAGGAAAAGAATTAATGAAGAAGACCCAAAAGGCAATCACAGTGACAACAAAAATAAATAAATGGAACCTGATCAAGTTTAAAAGTTTCTAGACAGCCAAGGACACAGTCAACAGAGCAAATAGACAACCTACAGAGTAGGAGAAGATATTTGCATATGACACATTGATAGCAGACTGATAACCAGAATCTACGAAGAACTTCAGCAAATCAACAACAAAAAAATCAAACAACCCCATTAAAAACTAGGCAAGCAACCTGAACAGAAACTCTTCTAAGGAAGATAAGCTAAACATGAAAAAATGCTCAATATTTCTAATGATCAGGGAAATGTGAATCACAACAGGTTATCATCTAACCCCAGTGGCAATGATTCACATCATAAAGTGCCAGGGCAACAGACGCTTCTGTGGATTCAGAAAGAAAGAAACACTTATAGATGATGGGACTGCAAACTAGTTCAACCTCTATGGAGTATAGTATGGAGATTCCTCAAAGAACTTAACGGAGATCTATCATTTCATCAGGCTATTTCAATCCCTTTTCTTTGTATTTATCCAAAGGAAAAAGTTTATGACAAAGACACTTGCACTCAAATGTTCATAGCAGCACAATTCAC
The DNA here is from genome assembly GCA_963573935.1 of Arctocebus calabarensis. NCBI lineage: Eukaryota > Metazoa > Chordata > Mammalia > Primates > Lorisidae > Arctocebus > Arctocebus calabarensis. The sequence continues at coordinate 7,319 of CAUYON010132200.1, forward strand.
AATCACAAGGACATGGAAACAATCCCAATGCCCATGGATACATGAATGGATTCATAAAATGTGGTATATTGTATTCAATGGAATACTACTCACATAAAAAAATATGGTGACCTAGTATCTTTTGTAACAACCTGGATGGAACTGGAGAACATCTCCTAAGTAAAATAGAACGAGAATGGAAAACCAAACACAGGTACTCACTACTAAATTGGAGCTAGCTGATTAACATCTATGTGCTTATAGGGAAGAAAAACTCAATGAAATTCAAGTTGGGATGAGGGGAGATAAGAAATAGGTAAATTCCCACCCACTGGGTACATTACACAGGTACACTGCCCACTTTCTAGGTGAAGAGCACACCTATAACTTAAAATATACAAAATCAGCTTGGCGCCTGTGGCTCAACAGGCTAAGGTGCCAGCCATGTACACCTGAGGTGGCAGGTTGAATCCAGCCCAGGCCGCCAAACAACAATGACGGCTGCAACCAAAAAATGGCCGGGCGCTGTGGCGGGCGCCTGTAATCCCAGCTACTTGGGAAGTGGAGGCCAGAGACTCGCTTAAGCCCAGAGAATTGGAGATTGCTGTGAGCTGTGATGCCACAGCACTCTACCCAGGGTGACAGCTTGAGGCTCTGTCTCAAAAAAAAATAATAATAATTTGAGCCTTAAGGGAGTGTTATGGGACCTGAGTCAAAACAGGCAGCCGTAACCTTTGTTTCTGGGATTATAGATTAGCGTATTTCCTCATGTACCATGTCTTCTAAAGTGTTGTAAATAAGTAAAGGGCACCAAGGAAGACCCTTTCCCCCTAAACTATTGATCTTTATTATAGATTAACTTTCCTCTTACCTTTCTTGTACAAAAAACATCATTACTATCACACTGTCTAAAATGCAGTGTTCTTATTTATTTCATTAATAGGAGGGTACAAACCATTGGGTTATATAATTTACACATGAAACGTTAAAGTCAAGAGTGTTCTCCACCTACGGAGTGTGCCATAATGCTAAGATGCAATGTTAAATACGTTTTTAAATTGGAAAGGAAATGAAAACAAGCTGTACAGAAACAAACAAACAAAAAAAACTGTAACTAATTAAACCAGCCTTGTATAGAAAATGTTAATATCCTACTAAATCTCTTTGTTTTCTTCCTATATAAGCAAGAGCTTTAACTTTTTTTGTTTTGTTTTGACTCAGAGTTTCACTTTGTCACCCTTGGTAGAGTGCCATGATCTCATAGCTCACAGCAACCTCAAACTCTTGGGTTCAAGTGTTCCTCTTGTCTCAACCTCCCAAGTAGCTGGGACTATGGGCACCTGCCACAGTACCCGGCTATTTTTAGAGACAAGGTCTGGCTCTGGCTCAGGCTAGGCTCGAACCTTTGAGCTTAGGCAATCCACTGGCCTTGGCCTCCCAGAGTGCTAGGATTATAGGCGTGAGCCGCCACCCCCAGCCAAGACCTTAATTTTAATTTAAGAGCACTAACCCCATTTCTCTGGATTGCCGTGAGTTTATTTCCCAGGTGGTCATCCCCAGCTTTTCGCTTGAATAAACTCTTTAAAACTGCATTCGGATACTTCTGATTATTTCAGGTTAATAATCCGTGAAATTGGGGTCTCGGTGTGTGACACACCTTTTGGGGGCAAGACACAATTGTAAGAGGGACTTTACCTAACAAATGCAATCAGTGTAACCTGGTTTCTTGTACCCTCAATGAACTATGAGATTATAAAATTAGATTATAAACTTCGTGAGAACAGCGATTTTCTTTTTTTTCTTTTTTGAGACAGAGTCTCACTTTATCGTGCTCGATAGAGTATCATGGTGTTACAGCTCACAGCAACCTCCAGCTCCTGGGCTTAGGTGATTCTCTTACCTCAACCTCCCAAGTAACTGGGACTACAGGCTCCCTCCACAATACCCAGCTATTTTTTTGTTGTTATTGCGGTTTGGCTGGGGCTGGGTTCGAACCCGCCACCCTCAGGTATATGGGGCCGGCGTCCTACCCACTGAGCCATAGGCACCAAGAATAGAGATTTTCATTTATCAGCTGCTGTGTCCTCAGCACCTAGAACCAGGCTTACCACATATTAGACACAAAATATAAGTTTCATTAGCAAAGTATAAATGAATGACTTGTGAAAGAGGAATTATACTTTCTCTGTGTTATTCAAAGGAATTGGGTCAGGAGCACAATATATTCACTTATCATATTCACACATAAAGTCACTTCAAAGTTGCTAATTCATGCTAATTCACCTTCGGGGGGGGGGAAACAAGTACTACCTTTCATGTTTATTCTCAGTCGAGTTAATAAATATTCTTTTTTTTTTTTTTTTTTTTTTTTTTTGAGACAGAGTCTCAAACTCTTGGGAGAGACAGAGTCTCAAACAATTCTCTTATCTCAGCCTCTTGAGTAGCTGGGGCTACAGGCACCTGTCACAATGTCCTGCTGTTTTATTTTTAGAGATGGGGATGGGGTCTCGCTCTTGCTCAGGCTGGTCTTGAACCTGTGAGCTCAGGCAATCCACACACCTCCGCTTCCCAAAGTGCTAGATGTGAGCCACGAGGCCCAGCCTAGTCGAAACTCTCCCAGGGAGAGGGTATAACAAAGTATGTCTGGCTTGGCGCCTGTGGCTCAATGGGCTGGGGCGCCAGCCACATACACCTGAGCTGGCGGGTTCGAATCCAGCCCGGACCCACCAAATAACAATGACGGCTGCAACCAAAAAATGGCTGGGCATTGTGGCGGTTGCTTGTGGTCCCAGCTACTTGGGAGGTGGAACAGGAGACTTGCTTGAGCCCAGGAATTGGAGGTTGCTGTGAGCTGTAATGCTACAGCACTCTATCCAGAGTGACAGCTTGAGGCTCTGTCTCCAAAAAAATAATTAATTAATTTAAAAAAAAGTATATCTGACCTCCCTTCCCTTCATGGCTGGGAACTTAGTTTTAAGGTTCTTCAGAGGTCCCCTTGGCCAGGAGGGGATTTGTTCAATTGGGAGGAGAGGCCAGGATTTTATTTTTATTTTTAGTTTATAATTAGGACAACTTTTTCTCTTCCTGCTGTGAGTCCTATCATAGTATTATAATTACTGAAGAAATTAGTTTTATTATCTCTGAGGAAAACTAGGAACAGTATTGTTGCTCTTCAAATTCTGCTTAAAACTTAAAAATGTACTATGTTATCATTTTTTCATTTTTTTGTTTGTTTGTTTTGAGACAAAGTCTCACTATGTTTTGCCCTTGGTAGAATGCTGTGGCATCATAGTTTACAGCAACCTTAAACTCTTGGGCTTAAGCAATTCTCTTGCCTCAGCCTCCCAAGTAGCTGGGACTACAGGTGCACAACGCCCAGCTATTTTTTTGTTGTAGTTGTCATTGTTGTTTAGCAGGCCCAGGCTGGGTTCAAACCTGCCAGCCGTGGTGTGTGTGGCCAGTACCCTAACTACTGAGCTATGGACACCAAGCCTATTTTATTGTGTTTTCACTGGGGGAAAAAAAAGCCCATGAAGGTTACTACCCTGGGGAGGAATTTGGAAACAGAACCTTACAAATAATTTAAATAAAGGCATACTTACCATTTTTATGAAATTGGAATTTTTACCACTAATTCTTTTTTAATGCCAATGATATTATTATTATGATATTTCAAAATGCATTTCCCATCCTTAGGCCTTAAATCTAACAAAATAGATTTGTCTCTATTGTGTGTCAAGTTTTATTCCTTCGCAAGGAGTCAAGTGGTTAGTTAGATTCATGGCTTTATTCTTATATGGGTGGTCATTGCACATGTTTCCCAGAAGTGCATATTCAGTTAGCACACTTCATATTTTTTCTTCATAATAAAGGACACTCACTGCTGATAAAACTATTTGTCTTTAAGATTTCAGGAGTAAATAGCTACGTTCTAAGTGTTCTTTGATTTAGGGAATAATTTTAGTGTGTTCAATTACTATTCTTCATCTCTTAATTTTGGTTTCTTTTTCTTTTGTCTTTTCTTTTTTCTTTTTGAGATAGAGTCTCACTGTGTTGCCCTTGGTAGAGTGCCATGACGTCATAGCTCACAGCAACCTCAAGCTCCTGGGCTTAAGTGATTCTCTTGCCTCTGCCTCCCAAGTAGCTGGGACTATAGATGTCCGCCAGAACACCTGGCTATTTTTAGAGACGATGTCTCACTCTGACTCAGGCTGGTCTCGAACCCATGAGCTCAGGCAATCCACCTACTTCATCCTCCCGGAGTGCTAGGATTACAAAGGCATGAGCCACCTCGCCTGGCCGGTTTTGTTTCCTTGTAAATGATCTGGTACCAAAAAAAAAAAAAAATAGATTAGGAGATAAACAGTTTCCTGTCCTTAGATAGGTAAGGTGTTAGTATTCCCATCTTAGAGCTGAAGTAGTGTTACAGAAAGTTTGGCACTTGTGTTTGAGGTTGCATCAGAAGAATGGAGACAAGTGGTTTGAGGAGAAGGAAAGAGCAGTTTATTAATTTGCCAGCAAATGAAGAGGATGGAGACTCTCATCTTCAATACTATAGTCCTAACTATAAGCAGACATACAGAGCTTTTAAAGGGGGAGGTTTCAGCTTCAGGTATTGATATTTTACTATAGTTGATGGTTCTGATTGACCCCATCTCCAGGAAAGACAATTACATAACTTCTGCCTAGACAATTCAGTTGAACTATCTCTTGTGGTTGAAAAAAACAAAGAACACTTTCCTGCCCTTCTGTCCGCTGGCCTTGGGCAGGAATACCATTTTAAGTTCTAAAAAGAGTGATAGGAGGGGTGTCTAAAGAGACAGCTGGTAAAACATTTTGCCCTTTTCACACTGTTCCCTCTGTTACAGTACCATCCACAGCTTGGAAATGGAAGAAGAGTTTTCTATAGAGGCTCATAAGTAAGCTTTCTTTATCCTTCTAGCTTTTTAGATACTAATAAGAGCTGGAATCAATAACTTATGAATAGTTCATGACATATTTCTCCCCAGTAGAATATTGTTCTTTGCTCAATTGTGTAGGTTGCAAGTTCAATAAAGTTTTGGATTCTCAAGTATTTCAGTGCCTTTTCTTAGAACTCATAAAATGATGATGGTTTAAAAATACCCCTCCATCTGCTTTGGCTTAAAGAATGAAAAATGTACTTGAACGTATCAGATATAAAGCTTATAGATACAAAATGTTTTTACAAGGACTTTATATTCTCTTATTTAAATAATGTACTTCATTTTTGTACTTGAGGTTGTTTTTTAGAAGAATCCTTTCAGTGTTTTGGCTTGTGTTTATAATGGGGATATGAAAGCAGAATTTTAAACAGTTGTTAAGCTTAATTTTAGCTGTATTGCCTCATAAGTGTTTTGTATGTGGTTACCTCTTGAATAGAACATAAAGCAAATCTTGATTTTTTTACTTTTTCTTTGAGACAGAGGCTCACTTTGTCACTGTTGGTAGAATGCTGTGGCATCACAGCTCACGGCAACCTCTAACTCTTGGGCTTAAGCGATTCTCTTGCCTCAGCCTCCCAAGTAGCTGGGACTACAGGTGCCTGCCACAATGCCCAGCTGTTTTTCTTAGAGACACAGGGTCTTGCTCTGGTTCAGGCTGTTCTCAAACTTCTGAGCTCAGGCAGTCCACCCACCTTGACCTCCCAGAGTGCTAAGATTATAGGCATAAGCTACCACATCTAGCATGGAATCTTGATTTCTAAAGAGTAAATTTCATTGCAAGGTATTCCACTTTCTTAGAGAAGTATATACACTGCCGTTCTACAGTATCCATGAATGCTTGTGATTTCTGGTCCTACGCTCTCTTCTCTCCCTTTTCCCTTAAAACAAGTGCAGTGGACTGCTCTTTCTTTTTCTTTTTCTTTTCTTTTTTGAGACAGAATCTCACTTTCTCCCCCTTAGTAGAGTACTGTGGCATCACAGCTCACAGCAGCCTCAAAGTCTTGGGCTTAAGCGATTCTCTTGCCTCAGCTGCCCAAGTAGCTGGGATTACAGGCGCCTGCCACTACGCCTGGCTACTTTTTTTGTTGCAGTTGTCGTTGTTTTAGCTAGCCCAGGCTGGGTTTGAACCCACCAGCCACAATGTTTGTGGCCATTGCCCTACTCACTGAGTTACTGGCACCGCCCTAGACTATTCTTTCTAGTCTGATCTTTCTGGCTTTTAGTTTTCTGTTAAGTGTGCATTGCATTGAATGGGAATGCATTTTACAGTCTAGGCAAACAGGCATGTATTAATATCCTTTTATCTTGGCCTCTGAGACACTGGTGCTTTTTAAGAATAAGACTAGAAGTAATCTCTGGGTAAGCACTTTCAGAGTATGATCAATGCCTCAAATGATAATGTGCAAAGATATTAAGTCATGACTAAAAATGACTCCAGGATGTTATGTCAATCTATAAAAATATAAAAATACAACTCATAAAAGTATTTGTTGAGCAGCACCTGTGGCTCATTGAGTAGGGTGCTGGCCCCATATACCAGAGGCGGCGGGTTCAAACCCGGCCTTGGCCAAACTGCAAAACAGAAAAATACTCAGGTGTTGTGGTGGGCTCCTGTAGTCCCAGTTACTCAGGAGGCTGAGACAAGAGAATTGCCTAAGCCCAGGAGTTGGAGGTTGCTGTGAGCTGTGTGACGCCATGGTACTCTACCAAGGGCGATAAAGTGAGACTCTGTCTCTACAAAAAAAATAAAGTATTTGGTAATATGGTTTACTTTGTGTTCTCATAATGCTCTCAAAAGCTAGGTAGCAAAATATCTTTAGCAATTGTATTCAACAAATGAAAAATTGGGATTTGAATCTCTTGGCTTTTTCATCAAGTTTATCTTTGGTTAGACTGTTGTAGAGAATGTTTTGAGATTCCTTAAATCAGAACATTCTTTTACCAGATGTGCTTACATATCTTTCAGTAAAAACATTTGTCTCTTAGTATTGTGCCTCTTGGTTCTTCAGGGCATGACTGGAACCAGATAGCTCCATGTGTGTTTGTTTGCAGTTTGTCCCTGGGTTCATTTATTTAGTTATTTACTTAACAAATATTTACTAAGTATATACCATGTGTCAGGCACTTTGTTATAATTTTGTTTGGTATTTTTTTAATCATTTCAGGACTGATGAGGAATATTTTAATATCTCAAGATGGTGTTAAATTGGGATCGTGTGTTTTCAAAACAGAAGCACCTGGCTCATTGTATTGTTCCACTCAGAGGCACCCTTGTGGGGGCCAAGATTACCATCTTAAGCTTGTAAGGAACATGATGCTTGCTAAGCTGTTTCAGGTGTTTTGTGACACTTCATAATTGCTGCTTGCTGCCTGCCTATCCTAATCGTCTAAGCAATCAGGACTGCTTTAGAGCTTCTACACTGTTAAGGCACTTTGAAACATCACCACTTTTTCCCTACCTGTCACCCATTGTACAAGATTCATAGTCACTTAAAACCATGTGAACTACTTATGTGAAAGTTGTAAATTGAGTGTTTGATCTGATATTGTCATGGACTTAGCATGTTATCTATAAGCCACCTCCTCTCTCTAAAGCTGTTATGTTAAAATTATACTTAAAATTATATCAGAATTGCTACCTTGAATGCTATATAAATTGACAAGTAGATTGCCTCCTATTACACGAATGAAGCAGCTCATTACTCTTTTCGTGTGGAGAGATGCTGCTGTCAGCCACTTGCAAAGCTGCCAAATTGCTTCTAACAGTAGTGGCTTGTGTTGTACCCTGATACAAAAAGACTTCTTACCTTAGGTCTTCCAGGAGGTTGGTGGCAAGAGGTATAAATGGAATATTGTTATGGAGCTTTAAGACAGAAGAGTTTAAAGGTTATGTTTGGCTTCATTTCCCTTATTCTCTCCCTCTTTCTTTGTAAAGGAGTGGTGAATGTGTTGCTGACAACTCCACTCTGGGTGGTAAACACCAGGCTGAAGCTGCAAGGAGCAAAATTTAGGAATGAAGACATTGTACCCACCAACTACAAAGGTATTATTGGTAAGTGTCTCTAGGCTAGTTCCTATTTAAGAGTTTTCTTACCTCATTGCATCTGGAATCTATTGCCACAATAAAGCTACGTAGCAGATAACCTGAAATATCAGCATCCATCAGTAGCATTTGTTTAGCTCATGTGTCTGTGAATTGACAGGGATCTGACTCATCTGGGCTGACCCCTGCCTGAGAGTCTCAGCTCCCCTCCTCTTCCTGGGATTAGCATCAGCAAATTCTTCTCATGGTGGTGGCAGAAGTGCAGAGGACATGCTCAATGGTACAAGCATATTTCAGGGCTCTGTTTGCACCTTGTCTACTGACACCCCAGTGGCCAAAGCACATTAACATGACCAAGCCTAAAATAAGAGGTAGAGAAATATTTTCTTTTCTTTTTTTTTTTTTAAGAGCCAGAGTCTTGGCTCGGCGTCTGTGGCTCAATGGGGTAAGGCACCAACCACATACACCTGAGCTGGTGGGTTCGAATCCAGCCCATCAAATAACAATGATGGCTGCACCCAAAAAAATGGCCGGGCATTGTGGGCATTTCAAGCCTATAGTCCTAGCTACTTGGGAGGCGGAGGCAAGAGACTCGCTCGAGCCCAGGAATTGGAGATTGCTATGAGCTGTGATGCCATGGCACTCTATGCAGGGTGACAGCTTGAGGCTCTGTCTCAAAAAAAAAAAAAAAAAGGCGGCACCTGTAGCTCAACGAGTAGGGCGCTGACCCCATATACCAAAGGTGGCGGGTTGAAACCCGGCCTTGGCTGAACTGCAAAACAAAAAAATAGCCGGGCGTTGTGGCGGGTGCCTGTAGTCCCAGCTACTCGGGAGGCTGAGGCAAGAGAATCGCCTAAGCCCAGGACTGGGAGGTTGCTGTGAGCTGTGGGACGCCATGGCACTCTACCTCAGACTTGGACAGCACCCGTGGCTCAGCGAGTAGGGTGCCAGCCCCAAATACCAAAGGTGGTAGGTTCGAACCCAGCCTGGAGGAAACTGCAAAAACAAAAAAATAGCCGGGTGTTGTGACAGGCGCCTATAGTCCCAGCTACTCAGGAGGCTGAGGCAAGAGAATCTCCTAACCCCTGGAGTTAGAAGTTACTGTGAGCTATGTGATGCCAGGGCACTCTACCAAGGGCAATAAAGTGAGACTCAGTCTCTACAAAAAAAAAAAAAAAAAAAAACAGTAAAAACCTCAGACTTACAGGAAGACTTGCCTATAATCGAAGTTGGTGACTTTTAGTTTTTGGTTATCAAACAATAGTTAACTGATAGCCGGGCATTGTGGTGGGTGCCTGTAGTCCCAGCTACTCGGGAGGCTGAGGCAAGAGAATCGCCTAAGCCCAGGAGTTGGAGGTTGCTGTGAGCTGTGTGATGCCATGGCACTCTACAGAGGGTGATAAAGTGAGACTCTGTCTCTCCAAAAAATATAGTTAACTGATAGCCGGACATTGTGGTGGGTACCTGTGGTCCCAGCTACTTGGGAGGCTGAGGCAAGAGAATCGCCTAAGCCTAGGAATTGGAGGTTGCTGTGAACAGTGTGATGCCACGGCACTCTACCAAAGGGAATAAATTGTGAGACTCTGTCTCTACAAAAAAAATAGTTAACTGATAAACATGCCCCCAAAATAATATTGCAAGAAGGAAATCTTTATAGGATTAATATGGTTTATGTTCCAGGTATATTTGGCCAGAATTCACATTGTCTTCTTTAGTAAGGGGATTGTCATTATGCTTTTCAAAAGTCTCTGATTTCTTGCTTAGATGCTTTTCACCAGATCATTCGAGATGAAGGAATCTTGGCTTTATGGAATGGCACACTTCCCTCCTTGCTGTTGGTCTTCAATCCTGCCATCCAGTTCATGTTCTATGAAGGTTTGAAACGGCAGCTTTTAAAGAAACGGACAAAGGTAATCCCTGATTTGGAAAGGAGCCAAATAATCTCTGACACCTTCTTGTTGTTTGGATTGCTATGATTTGTTGTTCTTTGCTTCCCAGCTTTCTTCTTTGGATGTGTTCATCATTGGTGCAGTAGCCAAGGCAATTGCTACCACAGTCACCTATCCCATGCAGACAGTACAGTCAATTCTGAGGGTGAGTACTGGGGTTCTCCCTGCATTTGGTCAAACAACATTCTAACATGAGTGGTCTCCCCTTTTATTTAAAGCAGTGTTCAAAGTCAGTGCAATGGCTCATGCCTGTAATCCTAGCACTCTAGGAGGTTGTGGTAGTTGGATCGCTTGAGCTCAGTAGTTCAAGACCAGCCTCAGCAAGAGACCCAGTCTCTACTAAAAATGGAAAAAGTAGCTGGGCATTGTGGTGGGCACTGGCAAGAGGATTATTTGAGCCAAGGAGTCTGAGGTTGCTATGAGCTAGGCTGACAACACTGCACTCTAGCCTAGGGCAACATAGCGAGACTCTTAAAAAAAAATAAAAGTGTTTGTAAAACAATAAAGCAGTCGGAGGCCAGGCAAGGTGGTTCTGGGAGGCCAGGTCAGGTGGATTGCTTGAGTTCGTGAGTTCAAGACCATCATGAGCAAGAGTTAGACTTTCTCTCTACTAAAAATAGAAAAACTGAGGCAAGAGGATCACTTGAGCCCAAGAGTTGGAGGTTGCTATGAGCTATGATGATAGCTCTTTACTATGGCCCTTTACCCGAGGCCTGAGATTCTGTCTCAAAAAAATAAAATAAAATAAAATAAAGTAGTCAGTTGGTATGCCAGAATATTCCCCATCCATTATTCCATTTCTTTCACATAGTACTAACCAGGTTTTCTATTTGGTTTGGAATAAAGTTGCATTTGTAATTTCTTAGGTAATGTCTCAAAGTCTCAGAAAACCCAAATGTGGGCTGGGCATGGTGGTCATGCCTATAATTCTATGCCAAGGTGGGAGGATTGCTTGAGGTCAGGAGTTTGAAACTAACCTAAGCAAAATCCAGACCCTTTCTTTGCTAAAAATAGAAAAAATAAGTAGCCGGAGGTAGTAGCAGGTACCTGTAGTCCTAGCTACAGGAGAGACTGACTGAGTCAGGAGGATTGCTCAGGTCCATGAGTTTGAGATTGCAATAAGCCATGATGATGCTCGTGTACTCTAGCCCAGGTGACAGAGCAAGACTCTGTCTTAAAAAATAAAACAAATGTGGAAAAACATTCTTTAAGGATGTCAGGACGATGTAAATTTGCTTCCTTCTCATTCATGTTTATTTGCTTAGTGCTCTAGGGTGGATTATTCTTTTTTTTTTTTTGGAGTTTCTGGCTGAGGCTGGGTTTGAACCTTCCACCTCTGGCACCCTACTCCTTTGAGCCACAGGCGCCGCCACAGGCAGATTATTATTATTATTATTTTTTTTTTTTGAGACAGCGCCTCAAGCTGTCATCCTGGAGAGTGCTGTGGCATCACAGATCACAGCAACATCCAATTCCTGGGCTCAAGCAAGTCTCCTGTCTCCGCCTCCCAAGTAGCTGGGATTACAGGCACCCGCCACACGCCCGGCCATTTTTTGGTTGCAGCCATCATTGTTTGGCGGCCGGGCTGGATTCGAACCCACCAACCCAGATGTACGTAGCTGACTCCTTAGCCCGTTGAGCCACAGGCGCTGAGCCCGGGCAGATTATTCTTTACAAAATCAAAGGTTAATTCCTTTAGTTCACTGAGGAGAAATTAATGATTTCACTTTTCTAAAGAACTTTCAAATTCTGCTTTTTCACTCATTCAGTTATTGATCCATTCAAATATTTATTAAGCATCTATACTGTGCAAGGAGTTGGGTATATTGTGGTGAACAAAACAGACATAATCCCTGCTCTTGTGGAGATAGTGGAAGAATGGGCGAATAGGTAAATAAGCAAAATAAATATGTAATTACAAATTGAAAAAAGAGCTATGAAGGAAGTAAGAGCATTCTGCCGTTTAGCGGAGGGGATGTGGTGCAGCTTTTTGCAGCATGGTGGGCTTCTTTGAGGAGGCTTATTTAAAATCAAGATGCAAAGGAAGATAATGCATTCAGGTAGAGGAAGTACGATGTGCTAAGAGTTTGGGGGATCCCATCCCAGGAACTGAAGGGAGGCCTCTATGGCTGGAGAGTAGCTCTGAATGACATTAGAAAAGTAACAGGGAAGCTGTAGGTAGAGAATCTAGATTTTTATTCTCAGTGCAATAAGAAACCTTTGAAGAGCTTTAAGCTGGGATGTATGTGATCTGATTTACAATTCAAGAAGATTGTTATGGCTATGATGGTGAGTTGGTCAGAAAGCTAAGAAAAAGTGGGGGCAGTCAGACCATTTCAGTGAGACAGGTGAGAGGGGTTGGTGGCCTTAGACTAGGGTGGTAGCAGTGGAGAGGACACACAGCATGAAAACAGATTCAAGGTCTATTTTAGAGAAAAGGTTTGAGAGACTTATTGCTAGATAAAATGAGAATAGTAGTGAGAATATTTCAGTTCAAAATAATTATAACTTTTTTTTTTTTTTTTGAGACAGTCCTACTTTGTAGCTCTCAGTAGAGTGACATGGCATCATTATAGCTCACAGCAACCTCAAACTGTTAGGTTAAAGCAATCCTCTTGCCTCAGCCTCCCAAGTAGCTGGGACTACAGGTGCCTGCCACAACACCCAGCTAGTTTTTCTATTTTTACAGACGGGGTCTTGCAAAAGTATTTTTGGGACTTAGCGCCTGTAGCTCAAATGGCTAAGGTGCCAGCCACATACACCAGAGCTGGCGAGTTCGAATCTGGCCTGGGCCTGCCAAACAATGACAACTATGACCAAAAAATAGCTGGGTATATGGTGGGTGCCCAGCTACTTGGGAGGCTGGGGCAAGAGAATTGCTTAAGCCCAAGAGTTAGAGGTTGTGAGTTGTGATGCCACAGCACTCTACCCAGGGTGACAGTTTGAGACTCTGTCTCAAAAATAAATAAATAAATAAATAAAATAAAAAGTATTTTTGGGAGTAGGGCGCTGGTCACATACCCCAAGGGTGGCGGGTTTGAGCCTGGCCCAAGCCTGCTAAACAATAATGACAACTGCAACCAAAACAAATAGCCGACATTATGCCAGGCACCTGTAGTTCCAGGTACTTAGGAGGCTGAGGCAAGAGAATTGCTTAAGCCCAAGAGTTCGAAGTTGCTGTGAGCTGTGATGCCACTTCACTCTACCAAGGGCAGCATATTGAGAGTCTGTCTCAAAAAAAAAAAAAAAAAGAAAAGGTATTTTTGGCTTGGCGTCCATAGCTCAGTGGTTAGGAGGGCGCAGGCCACATATACCAAGGCTGGTGGATTCAAACCTTCCAGGGCCTGCTAAACAACAACAACAACAAAAATAGCTGGGCTTGGCGCCTGTGGCTCAATGGGCTAAGGCGCCAGCCACGTACACCTGAGCTGGCGGATTCCAAACCAGCCCGGGCCTGCCAAACAACAATGATGGCTGCAACCAAAAAATGACTGGGCGTTGTGGTGGGCGCCTATAGTCCCAGCTACTTGGGAGGCAGAGGCAAGAGACTCGCTTGAGCCCAGGAATTGGAGGTTGCTGTGAGCTGTGATGGCACGCACTCTATCCAGGGTGACAGCTTGAGGCTCTGTCTCAATAAATAAATAAATAAGAATAGCCAGGGGTGACAGCTTGAGGCTGTGTCTCAATAAATAAATAAATAAATAAATAACTAAAATAGCATAGCCAGGTGTTATGGCCAGCACCTGTAGTCCCTGCCACTTGGGAGGCTGAGGCAAAAAAATCGCTTAAGCCCAAGAGTTTGAGGTTGCTGTGAGCTATGAGACTGGCACTCTACCGAGGGTGATGTGTTAAGACTGTCTCAAAAGGTAAGTTTTTTGGCTCGGCGCCTGTAGCTCAGCTGCTAGGGCACCAGCCACATACACTAGAGCTGGTTGGTTCGAGTCCAGCTCAGGCCTGCCAAACAACAATGACAACTACAACAAAAAAATAGCCAGGTGGGTACCTGTAGTCCCAACTGCTTGGGGGGCTGAGGCAAGAGAATCACTTAAGCGCAAGAGTTTGAGGTTACTGTAAGCTGTGACTCCATGGCACTCTACCCAGGGCGACATAGTGAGACTGTCTCAAAAAAAAAAAATAATAATAAGAATAAAATATTCTTACTAATGCAATATGAAATTGGTACTTAACATAAAGGATTCAGTAGCATTCACATAAATGTATTTTGTAATGTAAACGTATATTGTCAAGAGCTTAGACTGTAGATTCTAATAGATGAGTGCTTGGCAGGACTTCCAAGAGAAGTAGAAGTCATTAAGCCATGCTATCGGCATTAGCATCTAAATCATCATCCTGGGCATGACCTTTTTCTTTTGAGAGAGAATTTTTTCCATAATTATCTATAAAATGAAAATTTTCATGTTTACTTCATTCAAAAACGTTTCTTTTCTTTTTTGAGACAGAGTTTCACTTGTCACCCTCAGTAGAATGCCATGGCATCATAGCTCACAGGAACATCAAACTCCTGGGTTCAAGCAATCCTCTTGCCTCAGACTCAAGTAGCTGGAACTGCCGGCACCTGCCACATGCCCGGCTATTTTTTTTTTTTCTTATTAAATCATAGCTATGTGCATTAATGCAGTCATGGGGTATAATGTTTTGGTTTTATATACCATTTGAAATATTTTCATCAAACTGGTTAATGTAGCCTTCATGGCATTTTCTTAGTTATTGTGTTAAGCAGTTTATATTCTACACTTAGTAAATTCCAAAGTACCTTTGTAAGATGCACTGTAGGTGTGGTCCCACCAATTTTCCTCCTTCCACTCATCCTCTCCCCTCCCCTCCTTCCATCTCCCCTTTCTCCTTCTTCTTGGGCTATAATTGGGTTATGGCTTTCATATGAAATCTATAAATTGGTTTCATAGTAGGGCTGAGTGCATTGGATGCTTTTTCTTCCATTCTTGAGATACTTTGCTAAGAAGAATATGTTCTAGCTCTATCCATGTAAACATGAAAGAGGTGAAGTCACCATCTTTCAGCCTTAAGCTGCATAATATTCCATGGTGTACATATACCACAATTTATTAATCCATTCGTGAGTCAATGGGCACTTGGGCTTCTTCCATGACACCTGGCTATTTTTAGAGACGTGGTCTTGCTCTTGCTTAGGCAGGTCTCGAACTCCTGAGCTCAAACAATCTAACTGCCTTGGCCTCCCAACATGCTAGGATTACAGATGTGAGCCACTGTGCCCAGCCTGAAAAACGTTTCTTATTTTCACTTATTTCATCAAAATACTTTACTTATTTAGTTGAAAAGTAGAGGATTAGTGAAATGTGTGGTACTAATTTGATATTATTATTGTATGCTATAAGATGTTACTGTAACATAATGTCTTTTCCAGGTAGAAATTAAGATTTTAAAAGGCAACGGTATTAGTCAGTGGGTCTACCTGTAATTCTAGCACTCTAGGAGGTCAAGGTGGGAGTATAAAAAGACACTGACTCTACTAAAAATAGAAAAATTAGCTGGCCATTATGGCACGCACCTGTTATTGAGCTACTTGGGAGGCTGAAGCAGAAGGATCAATTGAGCCCAGGAGTTTGAGGTTGTAGTGAGCTATAATAATGCCACTGCACTCTAGTTAGGGCAACAGTATGAGACTCTGTCTCAAAAAAAAATAAAAAAGACAGTAATATAGAATATCTATTTTTTCCTTATTTTTTAGTTTGGACGTCATAGGCTAAATCCAGAAAACAGAACATTGGGAAGTCTTCGGAATGTTCTCTATCTTCTTCACCAACGAGTAAGGTGAGCTTTGTGGGTGCTTCACTTTCTGTCTTCTTCAACAACTGTCTCTCCTAAGAAGTGATTGGATTTCTTCTCTTATACTATTGCCGCCTCAAAACTTCTGTCTTGCATGCTGTGCTCAGACATTTCTCATTTTAGGAGATTGTGTAATGTGATCACATTTAGAGTCCAGACGTGGTGGCTCATTCCTATAATCCTAGTACTTTGGGAGTTTTTAGAGGGAAGATTGCTTGAAGCCAGGGATTTGAGACCAGCCTGGGCAATATAATGAGATCTCATTTCTATAAAAAATTAAAAACAAAAAACTTAGCCAGGCATGCTAGACATGCCTGTAGTGTCAGCTACTCAGGAGGCTGAGGCAGGAGGATTGCTTGAGCCCAGGAGTTTGAGGTTGCTGTGAGCTATGGTTGCACCACTGCAGTTCAGTTTGGGTGAAAGAGTAAGACTCTGTCTCTAAAAAATAAAATAAATAAAATTTAAAAATGACAACATTTTGGGAAACTTTGGAAGAGTAGAAAAGTTTAACTACTTAATGCTTTTTTTCGTTTTATTTCAGAATATTCTGGGGGTACAAATGTATTGGTTACATGGATTGCTTTTATACTGCTTGAGGCAGAATTATTTGCTAGTTATAAACATGCAGAATGCCGGCTCGGTGCCTGTGGCTCAACAGGATAAGGCGCCAGCCACGTACACCTGAGCTGGTGGGTTCGAATCCAGCCCGGACCCGCCAAACAACAATGATGGCTGCAGCCAAAAAATGGCCCGGCGTTGTGGCGGGTGCCTGTAGTCCCAGCTACTTGGGAGGTAGAGACAGGAGTCTCACTTGAGCCCAGGAATTGGAGGTTGCTGTGAGCTGTGATGCCAGAGTACTCTATCCAGGGTGACAGCTTGAGGCTCTGTCTCAAAAAAGTAAATAAATAAATAAATATGCAGAATGCCTTCAGAAAAGGAACCCTTCTGTAATCTAATGTGTCTGAATGGTATTCATCAATGGCATATCCTATGGCCTCTCATAGGAATATAACATCTGCTTGTAGAGTTAGCAGCAGCAATAGTAGTAGGGAAGGGAGAGAGGAAGGGAAAGAGTAATAACGATGATGATGATGACGATGATGATGACAATGGTAAAAGTAACTTAACCATTTTGAGAGTTTGCTATAATGGCAAGACACTAACATGCTCTGTGTGGGTCATCGCTGTCCTAATAGTAGCTCTATGAGACAGGAATTATTGTCATTTCCCTGTTTTCATTTAAAGAAACTGGCACTTTGGGAAGTCAGATAAGTCAAGGACTTCCTTTTAAGCCGAAGCTGCTATAACTTTATTATTGTTCCTAGATACAAGATATTTTGAAAATAAATTTATTATAAAAATAGGATATACATGGGATAAAAAGTGAAATCAAAGAATTGGTATAAGGTAAAATGCAAATACTCACTGTACAAAGTATTGGGAAGGGAGTAAAGTAAGTAGTACTTTTCTATGGTACTAATGGGAATGCAGAGTGATACAATAAGTGCTTTAGAAAGCATTTTGGCATTTTCTTTAAAAAGTTAAGCATACATCTCCCACAGGACCAAAGTATTCTACTTCAAGGGGTTTACCTAAGAGAAATGAAAGACTTGTGTAAAAATGTTAGTAACATCTTTATTAGTAAGAGTTGAAAACTATGTCCATCATTGGGTAAATAGATACACAAAAATATGTTGTGATATTATCCATATAGTAAACGACTACTCAGAAATAAAAAAAGAAGAAAGTATTAATACATATAACAACATGGAAGCTTCTCAGAATAATTATGCTGAATGAAAGAAGGTGGACAAAAAAGGCTCGGCGGGCTAAGGCACCAGCCACGTATACCTGAGTTGGCGGGTTCGAATCCAACCTGGGCCCGCCAAACAAAACAACAATGATGGCTGCAACCAAAAAAAAAACGGCCGGGCGTTGTGGCGGGCGCCTGTGGTCCCAGCTGCTTGGGAGGCGGAGGCAGGAGACTCGCTTGAGCCCAGGAATTGGAGGTTGCTGTGAGCTGTGATGCCACTGCACTCTGTCCAGGGGGACAGCTTGAGGCTCTGTCTCAATTAAAAGAAAAAAAAAAAAAAAGGCTCAGCACCTGTGGCTCAGTGGGCTAAGGCGCCAGCCACGTACACCTGAGCTGGCGGGTTCGAATCCAGCCCCGGCCGCCAAACAACAATGACGGCTGCAACCAAAAAATGGCCGGGCGTTGTGGCGGGCGCCTGTGGTCCCAGCTACTTGGGAGGCGGAGGCAAGAGACTCGCTTGAGCCCAGGAATGGGAGGTTGCTGTGAGCTGTGATGCTACAGCATTCTATCCAG
>CAUYON010132201.1:0-31650 GCA_963573935.1 Arctocebus calabarensis
TTACAGATAGCCTTCATGGCATTTTCTTGATCACTATATAAAGACATTGATACTCTACATTTAATAAGTTTCCCCAGTACCCTGCTAAGATGCACCGTAGGTGTGATCCCACCAATTGCCCTCCCTCCACCCATCCTCCCCCATCCCCACCACTCCCATTCTCCTTTCCCTGTATTCCTATGCTATAATTGGGTTTTAGCTGTCTTCTTTTCAAAAAATCCAAACTAACACATTTAAGGCCGGAAACAGTAGAAGAAAACAAAGTAAAATGAACTTTGCCCGTCTCACGGATGAAGAGGATGCTGCTGGCACAGCCAGGTTATAAGTAAAGTACAAGCTGCCACGGACACCGGGGCACTGGGGCTTAAGGTGAAGAAAGTAGTTGCCATCTTGGCCAGAGTAAAGATACCCCTAACCAGGAGGGTTGCATTTACACAATTGGGGAGGTAGAAAAACATATGGAACCTGGGTTATCCATGGAAAAGCACCCTCATGCCCATTGTAACTGAATAGACATTTATAATAACTACAGCCTGGAAACATATGATGGGTAAGGGCTTAGACTCAGGGGAATTTAGGTTTGGATCACATCACAAGATTAGACACGCGATGGGTGATAGGGGAGGGTGAGGGGCATTTAGAATGGATAGAAGAGGAGAGAAAGAATGGCTTATGACCCCAAGACCAGCTGCAGCTGTGGGGGGTATAGCTGGGTCATCAATCTCAACTTCTAAGTTTACATTAAAGAAAAAAGGGCCATGGGAAACATGGTGAAGCGCTTCCTTGAACCTGCATTGAAAATGATATTTGTGCAATGCAATGAGTGAACTGTAGAATCTGTAAAAATACACGGCACAGACCTTTTACACAGGGACCATGGATGACTGATGGTTTAGCTGCCACCTTTCTGGACCCACTGCTATATTGTCCTGCTTGTAATCAGACTTCCCAGAGCTGTGTGTCAATGTCTGAGAGGGTAGATTGCAATGCTGCCCACTCTTGCCTGGTCTGCGAGTCCTCTAATGGGGCTCCCAGTGGCCTGAAATTCTTAGAATGGCACTGCTGTTTGGTCCTCTCCATCAAATCCTCTTCCATATCTCCTGCTGACTCACACAGCATTGTAAATACTTTCTCTCTGCCCACTTCCTTCCATTTATCCTTCACAGATTTTCTGCAATAAATTTATTGCATGTCAAACTTGATTTCATGTCTGCTTCTCAGAGAACTCAAGCACACACAGGATTCTAAACATATTCCCAGAGGCTTCCAGGGGAATGTAAGACTAGTTGCCCATCACGGTTCCTACCCAAACTTTAGCATACGGTTTTGAATTCTTTTCATCCTGTGTTTCATCTTTGTTCCTCTAACAAACCTTCCTGAGATTAAAATCAAGTTGTGGTTTTAAAATAAATATCCAGGTTGGGCGTGGTGGCTCACGCCTGTAATCTTAACAGTCTGGGAGCCTGAGGCGGGTGGATGGCCTGAGCTTATGGGTTCAGGTTCAAGACCAACCTGAACAGGAGAGAGATCCCATTTCTAAAAATAGCCAGGCGTTGTGGCAGATGCCTGTAGTCCCAGCTACTGAGGAGGCTGAGGCAAGAGGATCGCTTGAACTCAAGAGTTTGAGGTTGCTGTGAGCTGTGACACCACAGCACTCTACCGAGGGCATCAAAGTGAAACTCTTTCTCAAAAAAAAAAAAAATAGTTCTCATTCTTAGGCAGTTTTCAGTTATAATAAAATGACCCAAAGATGCGTTTGGGAAGGAATATAGTTTTTAAAACTCCTTTCAAAAGGTGAGGTCAAATTCCCCTCCCCTTGAGTATAAGCTGGAGTGAATGACCCAGGTTTAATGAAGAGAATGTGGGTGGCAGAAGGGGACATATGAATGTCGCCGTGGTCAGTGGGAAACTGAAACTTCCAGCCAGCAGCTCTTTGGTTGCTGAGCCCTTTCATAGCCCATTGAAGGTCATAAGTATGACTAAGGGAAACCTCAGAGAAGCAGCTCTGTCCTGGCTAAGCCTTCCGATGATAAGTGACATCTTGAGTACAACTTCAGAAGATATTTTAAATCTGAACTGTCCACATAAGCCATTTCTGTACTGCCAACTTTCAGAAACTGTGTAACATAATTGTTTGTTACTCTAACATACTAAGTTATTAGGAAATTCGTTATCAAAAAAACAGGTAAGTAATATGATGTGTAAGAAAAATGTAGAAGAAAAGTTGAAAGCTCATAAGTTGCCTCCTGAAGTTGAAGAAGAATCCATTTCCAAAACATAAAAGTATAAGGGAAACAGCAAGTGCTGTGGGAGAAGCTGAAACAAGTTACCCAGAAGATCTGGCTGAGGTCAGTGAAGAGGGATGATCTATCTGGATGAGGTCAGTGAAGAGGGATGATGCACCAAACAGGTTTTTCAATGCAGATGAAAGAGCCTTCTATGGAAAAAAGATACCATCTAGGACTTTCAAGTTTAGAGAGACAAAGTCGATGGTAGGCTTCAAAGCTTCAGAGCATAGAGTGAATTCCTTGAATTTTGAGTTGAAGCCAGTGTTCAATTACCTTTCTGAAACTCCTAGGACCCTGAAGAACTATGCTTCATCTACTTTGCCTGGCCTTTATAAATGGAACAACAAAACTTGGGCAATAGAATATCACTTTACAACGTGACTTACTGAATATTTTAAGCCCACTGTTGAGATGTACTACTGCTCAGAAAAAAAGATTCCTTTCAAAATGTTACTGCTCATTAACAACATATCTAGTCAGCCAAGAGCCCCAATGAGACGTACAAGAAAATTAATGTTGTTTTCATGCCTACGAATACAACATCTATTCCACAGCCCACAAATCAGCAACTAATTTTGACTTCCAACTCTTATTATTGAAGAAAAACACTTTTAAAGATTACAGCAGATGTAGTGATTCCTCTGATGAAGTGGGGAAAGTAAACTGAAAATGTCTAGAAAAAATTCACCATACTAGATGTCATTAAAGAATCTTTATAATGCATAGAAGGAGGCCAAAATATCAGCATTTACAGGACTTTGGAAGAAGGTTTGCCAACACTAAGAGATGACTTTGAGGGGTTCAGAAGCCCAGGGAAGGAAGTAACTGTGAGAAGCAGTGGAAACAGCAAGAGATGTAGAATTATTATAGAAATAGAGCCTAAAGATGCTACTAGGGGCAGCCCCTGTGGCTCATCGAGTAGGGTGCCAGCCCCATATCCCAAAGGTGGTGGGTTCAAACCTTGCCTCGGCAGAACTGCAAAACAGAAAAATAGTCAGGTGTTGTGGCAGGCACCTGTTGTCCCAGCTACTTGGGAAGCTGAGGCAAGAGAATTGCCTAAGCCCAGGAGTTGGAGGTTGCTGTGAGCTGTGTGATGCCATGGCACTCTACCGAGGGCAATAAAGTGAGACTCTGTCTCAACAACAACAACAAAAAATAATGATGTTACTGGCTACTGGCTTGCTTCAATCTCATGATGTAATTTGAATGGGTTGGGCTTGCTTTCTATGGATAAAGAAAGTGGTTTCCGAGATAAGATCTTCCCCTGGTGAAGATGCTGTGAACATTGTTGAAATGACAACGAAGGATTTAGAATATTACATAAACTCAGTTGATAAAGCAGTAGCAGAGTTTTAGAGGATTGCCTCCAATTTTAAAAGAAGTTCAACATGAATAAAATGCTTTCAAACAGCATCATAGGCTACAGAGAAAACTTTCATAAAAGGAAGAGTTGCTTGATGCAACAAATTTTATTACTGTCTTATTGTAAGAAAGTGTCATAGCTGCTCCAACTTTCAGCAACAGCAACCGCCTTCAATAGCCATCAGTATTCATCAAGACCATCAATAAAAAGACTATGACTCACTGGAGGTTCAGATGTTGATTGGAAATTTTTAGTAATAAAATACTTTAAATTATGTACATTTTTAGACATAACTCCATTGTACATGTAGTATACCATGGTATAGTGTAAATATGTGTATGTGCACAGAGAATCCAAAATATTGACTGCTTTATTGTAATATTCACTTCATTGTGGTGGTCTGGAACAGAACCTCTGAGCAATATTTCTGAGAAATGCCTGTACATGTGTGTATATAGACACACACGCACAACCGTATATAACTATATGTATACACACATACGCTTCATAGGGTATGAGGTCAAACAAGTTAAAAAAAATTCATCCTAGAAAAAGTGCTCCATACCTCACTGTGAATATGGTCACCTTTGAAGGTCTCCCTTTGGCAGGCTGTACACCAATGCCAACACCTACTTCCTCCCTTAAGAGCAATGTTGGAACTCTTATTTTGGAATGGCAGTGAGACCTGTCATTGTGCTGGGTCTGATAACTGTATTTGCAAACTCATTCTAAAAAAAGTGCTACATACGTCATTGCTGAGTATCATTATAGTCACCTTCAAAATACTTCAGTTGGCCATCTGCTGACCATAATGATATTCAGCAATGAGGTATGTAGCACTTTTTCTAGGATAAGTTTGTGAACTAAATTGTCTGATCTCAAATATGCTCTATTTATATAGCTACATATATGCACATACACACATATTTTAATATAAGGGTCTGTTGGTCGTTTTGCCATTAAAATATTTTGAATGATTTTCAAAACTGTTTACATGAATAACATCATGATTAACCATTCAGTGATATTTCATTATTTGAATCCCTTAGTGTTTGAGATGTTGGAGACATTTCCCATTTGCAGACTCTTTCTGTCTACTTCTAAACAAATGAATACAATAGACTGCATGATAGCCATTGATTAACAAGGCAAAGGAATTAATCACTGGTGCCTTATTTTGTGACATAATTCAGAATTTCATTCAGTTGTTCATCTATAATTAGAGTGAAGGACAAATGGGAAAGGTTTAAAATGATGTGTTTATTAAAAAATGTAGGCTGCTAAATAATTTCTCACCATCATGTGTGTTCTTTCATTTGCATCTCCATTAAAACAGTGTTAATGAAATTTGAAGGTGAATAGATAGAATGATAAATCATTCTGATGTCTCCATGTCAAATGTACATTTAATATCAAGGGGTACATCAAACAATATCATGACCAACTCTTACTAATAGTTTTAATCACATTAAATATAAAAGTTTTCTGAAGTTATAGACTACTTGTTAAATTTCTACAAAAAATTAATAAAAGAAAAAATAATGTAGTTAATATTCTAGGTATGTGTGCAGCTCTTATATTAGGTGTGGCTTTTCTGGCTGTAAACAGTTATATATCAATTGCATCTAAGCACTAAGAAGTTTTATTATGAGGTGAGTGCGGTGGCTGATGAAGACTAAAGAGGAATTCACTAGACATCAAATAAATCTGGGCTTGGCAGCTGTAGCTCAAGCTGCTAAGATGCCAGCTACATATACTAGAGCTGGCGGGTTCCAATCCAGCATGGGTCTGCCAAACAATGACAATTACAACCTGTACTCAAAAAAAAAAAAAAAAAATAGCCGGGCACCTCTAGTCCCAGCTACTTAGGAGGCTAAGGCAAGAGAATCACTTAAGCCCAGCCCATTGATTGGAGGTTGCTGTGAGCTGTGATGTCATAGCACTCTACCCAGTGACAGTTTGAGGCTGTTTCTAAAAACAATAAATAAATAAAAATAAAAATGAGAACAAATAAAACTAAAAGCAAAGATTCCAGTGCCATTAGTCTGTCTATCTCTTGACTCAGTTTCTCTAAATGCAGGTCAGTGTCTATTCATTTTTGGTGCATAATATTCCTAGACAACAACAAAACAAAAAGTAAATAAGCATGACCATCAGTTGTTGAGTGTTTACTAAGTGTTGGGCACTCCAAACATACAGTATTCTATCCTATCTGATCTTCACCAGGACCCAATAAAGTAAGGAAACTGAGACACAGAGGTTAATAGCTAACTTATGGTCACACATCTATTAAGTGGAAAATAAAGAAATCAAATGCACTCAATCTGATCTGATTTGCAAGGCTCTGCTTCCACACTGCAGTCCAGAATCCCAGAGAAAGAGAATAACTTTGCTTTCTTGGTAGTAAACTCAAATTACTACAGCTTGGATTACATCCCTACACCTACTTCAATCATCCTGCTGAGAAGATTGGATGATGTTGCAATCAAATGGCATACCTTCCTGAAACCATTGGGATGTTGGGATCAATTCAGGACTTTTCTAGAAATTAAAAAAAATATTTGCTGGGGGAAATGAGGAGATTTTAAAACAAATGTGAAAAATTTGAAGAAATTTTTGCTAGATTTGGAAAATTAAATAATGGTAGCTTTTTTGGTTTTCAGTGCATGCTTTTCATGTAGTTCCATGGCAGCTGATTCAATTTTAGAAGCTTAATTTTTAATGTTTTAAAATCAGGAAATAAGTACAATCTAGGGTTGAAGGACACAATTCTGTATAATGTTAAACATCCTTGAGATTTATATTTGATGCTGTGTAGACTGGCTGTGTGAGGATTCATGAATTTTCAACCTAGTAGAATGTTATAAGAAGGTTTGCACTGAGAGGCGAGTAAAGCATGTCTTATTTATGAATTGTTTGCACATGTATTTTTCCTATTTTCCCTCTAAATGTTTGGTGTCTTGTCTGTCAATGTTTAAGAGTTTTTTTTTTTTTTTTTTTTACAAATTAGGGATATTAGCCCTTTGTGAGGTATAGTGCAAATGTTTTTCTGTTTGTCAGTATGTTTCAACCTTGGTTGTGGTATGTTTTAGTCATGAAATTGAAAAATATTTTTATATAATGAAATATTATATTTGTGAGTTATTTTGAATCATTTCGAAAGGAGATTTTGAAAAATTGCTTATCACTCACCTGCTCATATCTTTAGATCCAGATTTTTTGGACTAGTTTAAAACTATGAAAGCCTTGAAGAAGATAACTTCTCCGGAGGACCAAAATCAAAATAGAATTTTACTGATATATTTGTCAAAGAATAGAATCTTCTCTAAAGAAGATAGGCGAATGGCTAGCAAACATATTAAAAAATGCTCATCATCCCTAATTTTTAGAGAAATGGAAATCAAAACCACCCTGAAATACCATCTAACCCCAGCGAGAATGGCCCACATCACAAAATCTCAAAATTGCAGATGCTGCCATGGCTGTGGAGAGAAGGGAACACTTTTACACTGCTGGTGGGACTGCAAACTGATACTACCTTTTTGGAAGGAAGTATGGAGAACCCTCAAAAAACTCAAGCTAGACCTCCCATTTGATCCTGCAATCCCATTACTGGGCATCTACCCCGAAGGAAAAAACTTCTTTTATCATAAGGACACTTGCACTAGACTGTTTATTGCAGCTCAATTTACAATCACCAAAATGTGGAAATAGCTGAAATGCCCACCAACCCAGGAGTGGAGTGACAAGCTACACCCTGGAATATTATTCAGCCACTAAAAAAAAAAATGGAGACTTTACAGCCTTTGTATTAACCTGGATGGAGGTGGAACACATTATTCTTAGTGAAGCATCACAGGAATGGAGAAGCATGAATCCTATGTATTCAACTTTGATATAAGGACAATTAATGACACTGTGGGGGGTGGGGGAAGGGCAGAGCAGAGAGAGAAAGAAGGAGGGAGGGGATGAGGGAAAGGAAAAGAAAAAAAAGAAAAGAAAATAGTGACTAATTATCACATAAATTGGATTTATGGACTTATGAATGAGTAAAAACTTGTGAATAAACATAAAGCAATGCTGAGCTATTGGCTGCATTGCCATATTTGCCCTAGTTTTCTGTCCTACATAAGGATTTTTGAGGAATTAATTTCATTTAGTGAAAGATGCTTAGTAAGAGGTGAGGATTTTAGCATATGCACACATTCCAGTATTTCATCCCATTTTTGTTACCACTCCCCTACACAGCCTTATTAGGCATATTTTCCTAATTTCTTCCTATGAAAATTTAGGATTACAGATTATCATGTATGTATATGTTTAATGTATATACATCTGTGTTGACATATACAATGATTACAAACATTTTGTCCATCTCTACCCAACCAATACTTAACTCCTTTGGGGTGGGTGTGTCCTCATTAAGAATGCATATCATAGACTCATCCATAAGCTCAAAGCCTGAGTGATTTAGACATGTTGAGGCTGCAGCTGATGTTAAAAACATGAGCCGAAATCCTGACTGTGTTCTGAGTGTTAAGATAGAAGCAGCTTTACCTCAAAGAACATTTGATTTTCCCCACAATCTCCCTAAACATACCCTTTAAAAATGTTAAAATGCTTTTGCCTTCTAAAAATAATACATCTGGGACACAAAAGGGGTTACATTTTTATAACATGGCACTTTTAGGTTTAACGGAATTTTTAGAAAGTGGAGTGAAGGAGAAACCAATTTTGAACCTAAGGAAAGATTTTTCTGTCTTGATTTATCCTTTCATGTATATGTCTTAAATTTCTTGTAGAAGAAAAAAGAAACTTATGAATGAAAAAAGGAGAGAATATCTGAATGTTAGCCATTTACTTTTTGATTTATGAAACAAATTTGTTTTGGGTAAAGTTATGGTCGTCTCAGTCTCTGAAAAATTTCTTGAATCATGGTGTGTTTATATCTATATGTTTAATTTTATATACATTGACATCCTTTATAGAATGTCAGAATATTCTTACCTGACATTTATAATTATTTCTGGAAATTTTATGAACTTAATTGTTGATTTCCAAAGCTTTTATCATCTTATAATTATAATTATTAAAGGATTAAGTTTTATTATCATGATTCATGACTTAGATTCATGACTAACCTTTTTTTCTGATTAGAATCTGTATTTCTTTTTACTCCTGTTGACATCTTATTTACATATTTTGTTAAAATGAAAAGAAATAATTGTCACTGTATGAAAAGGCAACATTCAATTATCAAAGTATTGCCTTGCTTTTCTTGGTTGAGTGCATAGGTAGAAAGCCTTTATTAAGCAAACTTGTCTATGTGAAGTAACCAAGGTCAGTATTTGCCAGTTTCCCAACTTCTCTAGGCTTAGTCTTTGGATTTGGGACTGACCGAGTGTAAGTGGGTGGATGTGGAGAGCAAAGCTTATGGGGGGAGTGACGATAAGCCCCTCTCATCCTTCTCCACAGGCAGTCCTTCCAGAGAAGCTCCACTGGTATCTAATGTATGTGTTGAGCTTCTAGACATGTTTTTGTTCAGAAAAAAAATTATGTCATAAAACAAAATGAAAAAGAGAATTCACCATCATACTTGGAACTTCCAACATAAAGCATAGTGGTTGAAAAATTTACCAATTAACTTTTTATTAGTATCTGAAGATGCCCCACAAATGATAGCATTTTCTAGATTCTGTCCTAGCCCTTATCATCTTCTTTGACCATAATCCAAGGGGGGAAATCTTATCTTCTCTAGAGCCTTCAAATCTTCAAATAACTTTTATTTACCATAAGCACATATATATATGTATATATGTGTGTGTGTATATATATACTTGTGTTTGCATATACATATACACTAATAATTCCTAAATAATTCCTACTTTTTTTAAGCTCTTTATGAAGCTTCAGAATCACATTGTGTGGTTAATTAATTTATTTATGTATTCAACTTATACATTCCAGATTTATTGAATACATACTACTATTTAAACTTCTCAAACTATACATATATAGCATGTGTATATATCTACTAAGTATATATATATATATATACACATACTTTCTATGTGTATACACTATGTGTGTGTATACATATGTAGTTTGGGAAGTTTGTCTATGTATCAGGAAGAATATCTATATGTCTATTTATATGTAAAGGGTGCCAAAAATGTATACATATTTTAAGAAAGGAAAAATTGTATTAAATTTGTAACAGTCAAGTCACATTTGACTTCTGAAATTACAAGAAGTTCTAAAAATGACTTTCACTTATCTTTTGTTGTATTTAAATACTAAAAAAAAGAAAAAGAACAGAAGAAAACTAACACCAAAAAAAAGAAAAGAACAAAAAATAAGTATAACTGAAGAAAAATTTCCTAATATAGAAGACAACTTGAGTCTCCATACTCAAAGCATGTTGCTAAAATCAACTGAGAATGGCAAGATCTATTACTATCAAAATTGTCAAACAATGACAATTTAAAGAAAGGAAGAAAATCCTTTGGGTATCCAGGCATAAAGACCAAGTTGTCTCAACAGAAAAAGTGTTCAGATTGCCTTTATATTTTTCAGCAGGAACATTTTACACTGGAAGATATTGAAGTAATGCACTTAAGATATATGATGAAAGGAAATGTGAGGCATAAATGAATGTGAGCCATAATTGTGAGTCAAAATGTACCTTTTTTTTTTTTTTTCAGTTTGTGGCCAGGCTGGGTTTGAACCCCCCACCTCCGGCATATGGGGCCAGCGCCCTATTCCATGGAGTCACAGGTACTGCCCAAAATGTACTTTAAATCTATCGACTTCTGATAAACTGAGTTGAATGTGCAAAAATATTCTCCTAATTCCCTATTGAAGAATGTACAAACCAGACCAAAGGGGGGGAAATTGAGAAAACATTGAAGTAAAAAGAGATGATGATCAAAATATATTTTTACTTATTTACCTGTGTAAATTGTATAATTTAACCTGAAATTCTATATGCTCTGTCAATGAGAATATGCTAAATCTGTTAAAAATGTAGGAAGAAGTAGGAGTGCATATAAAGATTCACTGGGTTAGTACATCTTCTAGTAAACTTATCTCCTGATTTGTGATTGAGTTACAAAATGAATTCAACATTCCGATGTTTATTCAAGGCTCATTTAGAGATATACAAAGGGTTAAACATTTAAAAGATGCAAAAAGATATACAAGGAAAATTCCAACAAATGGAGAAAAGACCATAATATTAATATTTGATAAGACATAAATTAGAGGAAAAATGTTGAAAGAAAAAAAGTTATAATCCTAAAGTCTATATTCACAATGAAGATTTATTGATTAATATGTAAGAACCTAAAACAAACCAAAATTTTTTTCAAGCAACACATATAATTCTGCAAGCAGAAATAGAAGTATTCTAAGGATAGGATGTGCACTCTCAACCCCAGATTTAGGGAGCGAACAAACACATTAGTACTTATAGAAAGAACATCTAAAACATAATGAAGTAAATTTATAGATACATAACTATAACAGTAAATTTAACAGTAAATTTTCCAGTGCACATGGCACATTCATGAAAATTTGCTATATTTTCACTTAATAATATACTTTTTGTGTGTTAATTTAGCTAAGTTGTAAGCACACTTCCCTTCCTTGTCTGATTTTGGCTTAGTTCTCCCCACAGGAAGCATGTCCCAAAGGTAGAATGTGGAGCTGAAGCAGGAGCCACGTTTCCACCCTGGTCAGTGTGGCCCAGGCCCCTGTCAGGGATCCGCTGGGAATCTTGTTGCCCTAAGGTAGCAAGTGGGTCATTAAGTCTTCAGTTCACACTGAATACAACTCCTCTTTGTTTTCCCAGGTCCTGGGCCAATTTGCGGCCAGATTACTGAGAGACTGCATCACCTTTCCTGTATTCCACCTCTGTCCTCAAATTTGGAGGAGGGAGGCAGTTAGAGACCGATGCAGAGTCTGGAGAGACGCGTGTGCGTTCCAGTTTCCTCTCAATAGACCTGCTCATCCCAGTTGTAGCTGCTCACTCCTGTTTCCCTTTCGTCTTCCTTTCCAGTTTTCAGGCTTACCAAAGAACTCAGGGATGCAGACTAATGCTGACTTAACTGGCTCTCACCATTACTGAAATTCAAATCCCCATAACCAATCCTTCACATCACTCCTAGCGGCTCTGTGGCAGATTTCACTTTTCAAAACTGAATATTTCCCACGTCACATGCTCTTCCAGAACCCTGTTACTTCCAGGTACAAAGATGGATTCTAGTCCCCCTCTTCTTGAAAATGAAGGAACTGTTTTGTCTCAGCAAATACAGATGCAAGTGACGGCTGAGACTTCTGAGGCTAGGACATAGCAAGTGACAGAGCTTCTGCTGTGTCTCTTTTTGGGTTCTTGAAGTTGAAATTCCAGCAGCACGGATGAACTGAAGTAGATCCCTCAGTTCTCAGTGAAGCCATTCCAGGCGATCCTGTACTGAATGAAACAGACAGGAGCCTTCCTCAATTGTGGATTTCATGAAAAAAATAAATGACTTCTGTTGTTTTAAGCTACTAACTGTTGGGGTAGTTTCTTGCACAATAGATGACTGGAACAGTCTTTTGACAATGCTCCAATGAATGAGCCCACAATTCTCTTTCTGGTTTGGATAATGGTTGAATAATCATTCAATTCCAGTAAGCATTAGCTGTTTTTTGCTTCCCTCTAAAAGATATAATGTTTATAGAATGAAACCTAAATGCTCACTAGCAAAAGAAGTTGTGGAGTAGGTGGCAAAATGTGTTAATTGTTTTGTACCTTACTTCTCTTTCTCTCTTGCTACCAATCCTCTTAATATCCCCAGAAGGCTGGAAGGGAATTGATTGTTTTAGCCCTTCTCTGCAGTGAGTTTGAACACAGAAAATGTCAATCAGCACTTGATCTTTCTGATAGATCTGGTGGGAGTCTCTTATGTAGACAAACCAGAGTTGTAATTATTTTTATCTTACGCAATTGTTAGTCCAAGCTTTGCAGGCTTAGAAGCTCTTTTTTTTTTTCTAATTGTTTGGGATTCATTGAGGGTGTAAAGAATTAGGTTACACTGATTGCATTTGTTAGGTAAAGTCCCACTTGCGATTGTGTCCTGCCCCCAAGAGGTGTGACCCCCATCCCCCTCTTGCCTCCTCTTTCCCCACCTCTCATTCCCTTGGCTCCTACCTTGTATTAGATCATCTGCTGCCTTCATATTAGAAGCTCTTTTGGAAAATCCAAATTTATCAATAAACCTCTAGCAATAGATACCAATACTTTCACTCACATTATATATAGAAAAATGTAAAGAAATATTTTATAATTTTCCAATTATTTGATTATCTGATAATCAGTGTATCTGATTATTTGCTAGAGATTACAAGGAATAAATGCTAAATAAAGTATGATTCAGTGATTGAAATAATTGTTTCATTTAATGACGTTTTCTCTGCTTTTGGCAGATTGCATTTTGGATATTGTAAGTTATGAGAATAACAAAATATAGAACATATTCATATAATAATTTATTTTCAATAATACTTGGGGCATGGCCATAATTGTTTTACCAAATCATCTCAATGTTGGAAATTGCAAGGAGAAAGGTCAGAACCTTGCCATAGTGATTTTTACTTCATTTCCCATAATTTATTTTGTGCCATCCCCTTGACCTTCCTTAAAACAAGTTCTTATCGGCACTTAGTGCACATTAGTCTTAAACAGTACACAATTAACAACATTGTTTTCTAAACAAGACGTATTATTTAAACTGTCTTCATTCCCTTATGTTAAGTCACTAGAAAAAGTTGATTTTTAAAAACAGGAATGGCCCTTTCAGAAATCTTGCTGGGTGAACTAGGATAGTTAATACTTTATTCAGCTCAACTCATAAGAGTATTTAAAATCTTTTTCCTCTTTATTTTTCCCCTTAGTAAGGAATTAGAATTTCTGAGAAGTCTTTCTGCTCAGAATCTGAAAATGTGTTCTTTCATGGTGAACTACTAAGTTGACTCACTGTTAATTCAAATCACACCCTGGGCACGCTGCCTTGAATTGAAGGTTGTGGTTGGAAATGATACCACGTCTGTTTTCTAAATGGTTCCACTATATATTCCATAACACATGTGGGATCTTTGTGGAGGCTAAAGCATGCAGTAAAGATACACCACCACCAGCCTCAAAGTCAACTACACATTTGTCTTTCTTTGTGTTTATGCATGAGATACAATTTACCTAATGAATAATTTTATAGGCTATTTCTCTGGAAGGTTCACAATTTTCTTCCCTCAAAGAGAAAATGCAAATAAATTATTTTATTGCATTTTTTGTGCAATAAAAAATTAGAAATTTTATTGATTTTTTGTGTTTTGAGCTATGCGAGGTGCTGAGGAGAGACTGGAATTCAGCTCTTGTGGTATTCACAGTGGTCAAATGAAGGAGAAAGAGCCACACCCAGGGCACACTTGGGAAAGTGTTATGATAGATTCAGAAGATGCTCCTATGAATGAATAAAAATTATGAAGAATCAGTTAGAAAGAAATTCTAGAGGTCTTTTAGGGGAAAAAAGGACGAGAGGAGTTATTCCATTTTGAGAGAAAAACACCACTGGAATATAAAAACCCACAAAGCATATTTCTTTCTTTCTTTCTTTTTTTTTTTTTTTGAGACAAGAGTCTTACTTTGTCAACCTGAGTAAAGTGCCATGGCATGATAGCTCACATCAACCTCAAACTCTTGGGCTTGA
The DNA here is from genome assembly GCA_963573935.1 of Arctocebus calabarensis. Taxonomy (NCBI): domain Eukaryota; kingdom Metazoa; phylum Chordata; class Mammalia; order Primates; family Lorisidae; genus Arctocebus; species Arctocebus calabarensis. The sequence goes on from CAUYON010132201.1 coordinate 14,400, forward strand.
GCAATCCTCCTGCCTCAGCCTCCTGAGTAGCTGGGACCACAAGTGTGCTGGCTAATTTTTGGTTTTTAGTATAGAGGGGGTCTCACTCTTACTCAGGCTGGCCTTGAACTCATGAGCTCAGGCAATCCTCCCACCTCCTTGGCCTCCCTGAGTGCTAAGATTATGGGTGTGAGCCTTCACATCCAGCCTCGCAAAGCATATTTGTAATGGTAGGTAAAGTTAAGTCACAGCATATAGGTTCATAGCTGTAAGACAAACCTACCTTACTTCACTTTAGACTTTAACTGAGTCCAATGATTTTCTTGATTTGTGTCCTGTGCATTAAATTTTCAACATCTCATTTAAAAAAAAAATAGGTCCTTAAGTTTATTTGTTTTAACAACTTTATGGGCCTTTCTTTTTGTTGCGCTATTGTTTGCTTCCCTGTACTTCAAACTTAATTCTGTCAAGTTTTATCTTCTCCACTTAAGCACTTGTACCAAGTATCTTTAAGTGACATATTTTATAGGTGCAAAAATAAATCAATTGCTAAGGTCCCTTTCAAGTCTTGTAAAGGTGTTGTTTACCAAAACAATCACACCTTTATTTTGTCAACAATTCCCATCTCTGTTTTGTTTGGAGAAAAAGCAGAGTAAGAGCACAGATAACCTCAATGACAGTAAACCAGAATGCAGCATCCAGAAATTATCCCTTAAATGGAAAAACATTAATACTCTGAAAGAGAAATGAAGCTGAATAAGAGAAAGTGGATTGGGTAATAAATTTCACTAAAGGGTGATTTCACTAATGGCTGGCAGAAGGTGGCAGAAGGTAAGATGACAAAAGTTCATTGATGATAAAAGGTCATGTTGTGAGGTAGCTTTCCTAACAGCTTCATGGGTCTTCAATCAGAATCCTGTTCACTGTGTTTCTACACACTCTGAAACCCTAATGGTGGGAATATATTTTAGGGTTGGGACCTCAGTTAAAACAGTGGCAGAATGCATTTGACATATTCAAATGATCAGCTTTGTCAGAAATGTGCCTGGAAACGTACCAGATCAATTGCCTCAGTGTCATTTGCAATAATCCAGATGACAGAGTCTGTCACTGAAATATTTTCCCCAGTATGTGGGAGCATCATTGGCTGTCTCATTGTAGGCTATATTTACTGCAGAAAGTGGAAATGTTTATCTCCCATTGTATAACACAGAAAGGTAAACTGTATAATCATAAGTTTCCAGTAGCCAAAATTTCAAGACTGTGAGAAGAGACAATAGACAATAATACGATTCTAATATAGATATTTATGAAAAATGGAGGGGCTAATTCAGAGCTGCAGTATCTAATTATGCAGATGAGCAAGGGAGGTGTGGATGATATCCTAGAGGCAAAAAAGTATAATATAAAGAATATTAGGCTCCAAGTTTTGAAAGAATTGGTCTAACAAATAAATTGCAATTTTTGGTCATAACTAAATTTTCCTCATTCTAGATTTAATAATCCTAGTTACATAAATTGACAACTCCTTTTTCTATTTGATAATATATATTGCTGCCAAATTATTTTATGATCAAGAGGTCATTGGCCTACTTCATTTTGCATGGAAATAATGTATAGTGCTAGCAATTGAGATGCTATCGTCTTAAGCATCAACAAAAAGATGTTCAACATCACTTGTCATTATGGAATTGCAAATTGATACAGCACCAAACATCCATTAGAATGGCCAAAATTCAAAACACTGACACCACTAAAAGCTGGCAAGAATGTGTACCAACAGGAACTCTTATTTACTGCTATGGGAGGGCAAAATGGTACAGCCATTTTGGAAAACAGTTTTTCAGTTTTTTACATTATCTATTCCTATGCTCTAGCAATTATGATCCTTGGCATTTACTTTCATGAATTGAAAACGTTTGTTTCAAAGATTTGAGGAAAGATTTTATGAAGAAGTCTTCCGTGGCAATTGCAACAACAACAAAGATAAACAAATGGGATTTAATTAAAATGAAAAGCTTCTATACAGCTAAGGAGGTAACAACCAAAGCAAATAGACAACCTACACAATGGGGAAGGATGTTTGCATATGCATAATCAGACAAAGGCTTGATAACTAAGATATATAGAGTACTCAAATTAATCAACAAAAAGAAAGCTAACAATCTCATAGATCACTGGACAAGAGACATGAATAGAAACTTCTCTAAAGAAGACAGATGATTGGCTAACAAATATATGAAAAAATGCTCATCATCCCTCATCATCAGAGAAACACAAATCAAAACCACCCTGAGAAATCACCTAACCTTAGTTATATTAGCTCACATCACAAAATCCCAAAGCTGCAGATCCTGGTGTGGATATGGAGAGAGGGAAATACATTTACACTGTTGGTGGGACTGCAAACTAATACAGACACTTTGGAAAGAAGTGTGGAGAATCCTCAAGGAACTCAAATTAGATCTCCCATTTGACCCCACAATTCCACTTCTAGGTGTCTACCCAGAAGAAAAAAAAATTATCAGGGGACATTTGCACTAGATTCTTTACTACAGCTCAATTTATAATCATCAATGGGTGAAAATAACTTAAATGCCCATCAACTCAGGAATGAATTAACAAGTCATGGTATATGTACACCATGGAATGCTATTCAGACACTAGAGAAGATGGTGACTTCAAATCTTTTGAAATGTCCTGGATGGAGTTGAAATACATTCTTCTTAGTAAAGTATCACAAGAATGGAAAAGCAATTATCCAACGTACTCAATACTAATATGAAGCCAGTAGATGATCTGATACATGCCCACATAGGAGAAAAACACATTTCAATTCAAGTCTGGGGAAAGGTGAGAAGGGGAAGGGAGTTGGGGTGCTCTCACTGAATGGGAGTGGGATAGGGGTGTTTGGCACACCTTTTGGGTGTGGGATATTATCACAAGAGAGACTCTACCTAAGAAAATCAATTTTTTTGACCTAGTTGTTTATACCCTCATGTTAACCTGAAATATATATGCTTAAAGAAAAAAAGTAAGGAAAACCTTTGTCCAGTTGAAAATCTACACACATGCAATATTTGTCTTTCTGTTCCAGACTTAGTTCACTTAACATAATATCCTCCAGTTCCATCCATGTTGTAGCAAATTACAGGATTTCATTCTTTTTTTATGGTTAAATAATATTCCATTGTGAGTATGCAGCACATTTTTGTGTTTTTTTTTTTAATTTCAATATATTAAGGGTTTAAGTTTTTTGGTTACAAGGATCACTTTTGTAATGCTGAGTCACAGCTATATGTGTGTCCATCACCAAATAGTGTCCATTGTACCCGATAAGCAGTGTTTTTCCCCTTCTCCTCTCCCCCTCCTCTCACTTGACTTCATTGAGTTTTACTTTCTTCCGTGCTCATGTGTGCTCATTGGTTAGTTCCAGTTTAATAGTGAGCACACGGAATGTTTGTTTTTCTGTGCTTGAGATAGTTCATTCAGGAGAATTGTCGCCACTTCCATCCAGATTGTTGAAAAAGACATTAATTCATCTTCCTTTATGGCTGAGTCCATGGTGTGTGTGTATGTGTATATGTATATGTGTACACACACACACACATATACATAATGCATTTTATTAGTCTACTCATATAGTGATGTGTGCTTGGGTTGATTCTACATCTTTGTAATTGTGAATTGTGCTATGATATACATTTACAAGCATGTATCTTTGTGATAAAATAACTTCTTTCCCTTTGGGTAAATACCCTGTAGTGGGATTGCTGGATCTCATGGTAAATCTACTTTTAGTTCTTTGAGGACTCTCCATACTATTTTCCATAGAAGTTGTACTAATTTGTAGTACCACAAATGGTATACAAACCATTCCTTTCTCTCTGCATCCATGCCGCATCTCTTGCTTCTGGATTTTTCAATAAAATACATCCAAATTGTAGCAAGATAATGCATGTATCTCATTGTGGTTTTAATTTTTCATTTTTCTGATAGCTAGTGATGCTGAACATTTTTCATGTTTATTGGCCATTTGTCTATTTTCCTTTGAAAAGCTTCTGTTCATGGGTTCACTTGTTTTTCTCTTGCTCATTTATTTGAATTCTTTTAAGATTCTTGACATTAGTCCTTTATCAGGTGCATGGCTTGTGGATATTTTCTCCTTTTCTGTGGGTTTTCTATTTGTCCTGTTGATTATTTCCTTAGCTGTGCAGCAGCTTTTTAGTTTAATAAAATCCCATATTTTCTTTATCTATTCATCTATTGATGAACACTTGATCATTATATTCTTTATGTCCATATCAAAGCATCATGTGCACACCATAAACATTTACAACTACTATTTACCCTTGAATAGTAGAATTAAAAAATTTAGAAAAAATCATACACACAAATATTTTTACTATCCTTTTGACAAAACGTGGAAACAACCAAATGGCCTTCAGTACATGAATGGATAAACAAACTGTGGTACATCCATACAATGAAATTTTATTCAGAAATGAACTTGCAAACTATAGACAGTAAAAAAGAAGTGGTTGACAGGACTTTGTGGGGAAGGAGAAAGGGATAAACAGGGAGATCTTAGGGTATATTTGGGGAGGTGAAACTTTTCTGTATGATACTCTAATGGTTCCTATATTTCTTTACACATTTATCAAAATCCATAGACTATACAACACAACGAAGGAACTCTAATGTAACTATGAGCTTTAGTTAATATGTAAATATTGGCTAATCAATTATCTTAAAAAGTACTACTCTAATTTAAGATGTTCAAAATGGAGGGTATTGGGGGAAAGAGGTATAAACTCTTTATTTTCTATAACTTTAAACTGAAAAAAAGAGTGTTAATTAAGTTGAAAAACTAAACTAAAAGTTTACATGGGTGGTTTTAGACTGAATGAAGGCTCTAATCAATGTTTTTGAACCCTACTACAATGCCATTTTTAGTATATCACCATGCATTGTTGAATATTATAATATTCTCTGGCTTTTTGTTAAGTAATCCAAAATTTGTTACAGTCATGTTCTAAAATTGAATTGTTCACAAAATTATTGTGTTAGGGTTCTCCAGAAAAACAAAACCAGAAAGACATAGGTAGGTTAGATAGATAGACTGATGGATACGAGAAGACAGTGGTGCAAGTGAGTTGGAGTTCAAAGGCCTGAGAATGGATAATGTGGGTACTATAATAATAGCTCTCAGTGAAAGGTTGAAACCTGAGAACCTGACAGACCATTGCTCCAATTTCGGAGATCAAAATCTAAAACTCTGGGCTGGGTATGATGGCTCCTGTCTGTAATCCTAGCTCTCTGGGAGGCCTAAGCAGGAAGATTGCTTGAGTTCAGGAGATTGAAACCAGCCTATCTCTACTAAAATAGAAAAAAGTAGCTTGGTATTGTGTTAGATACCTGTAATCTCAGCTACTTGGGAGACAGAGGCAAGGTGATCACTTGAGCCCCAGAGTTGAGTTTGCTGTGAGCTCTGATTCAGCAGCACTCTAACCGGGGCAACAAATGAGACTCTGTTGTCAATAAAAAAAAAGGGGGGAAAAAAGCCTAAGACCCTATAGTTCTAACTTAAAAGGGCAGGCAAAGATACATGACTGTTCTCCAGAAGCGAGAGGAACTTCCCTTTCTTCTCTCTGATCTATCTGGGCCCTTGAACAATGGTACAGAGCCTGACCACACTGGTGAGGGCAGATCTTCCTTATTTAATCTACTGATGCAATTGCTGTTCTCTTCTGTAAACACTGTCATAGACATAGCCAAAAATAATGGTTTACCAGCTACCAAGGTGTCCCTTAACCCAGTCAAGACTCCCAATTTTTTGATACAGGAAAGTGTGATTATGTGTTCTGGCTTCAGTCATCCCTATGACTTCTGCATACTTTTATTTCTGTCAATACCGACTTTATTCTTGATTCCACTGGCTTAATTCTTTGGATGTTTAGTTACTTAGAGTAGATGCAATGTAATCAAGTCATTGGCATTTTAATTAACTTAAATTTAGTTAACATAAAATGTTGCTTGAATTATTCCAAGTATATTATTTTTTTTCCACAGTTAATAAATCAGTAGGTGAGCACAGTAATGCTAAATGAAAGAAGCTGATGAATGGCATGCCAATGTGTGGAGGAAGGAAATGTTCCCATTAAATATAGATGTATCCTAAACATGGATGGCAATCACTTTGATTTTCTACTACCATCTTGTGGGAAAGTAACTCAAAGAGGTCATGAAACTGTGATTTCATTTCATTCCCTGGTTGATTTAAATCTTACTACATTAACTTCTGAAATGAACCACACATGCAGTTTAATGAACATGTTCCAAGTTCATTTTCAAATCATCATAGGCAATATCAAGGGATAATCAACAATCGCTTGCTCCCAAGGATATAAACCTGGCCCTTTTGAACGACTTCACATGGTGTTCCTAGGGTGCCTGGGAGTGAATATTTTTGAGGCCGTCCTTTTAGAAATAGTCTGATTTGCTTTTCTCTCACTGCTGATTTCATTAGATACAATCATGAGATAAAGCACCGCTATTTTGCTACTCAGCAGTCTAGCTTTACAAAATCAAGCTGTCTTCTTCCTATATCCTCGAACAAGTGGAATGATCATGGCTTATGAACTGAGATTCAGTAATCCATGTGATAGCAATGACATTCTAACAAAAGCTCATGATTTTTGAAAGGTAAGTCACATTCTTGAAGGAAAAGCCCTAAGTAAATTATTTATAAGATATGTTTAGCATAGAGGAGTGAGACATGAAAGTCCATTCAACAAATTTCAAATTTTAGCTTTGTCTTCTATGCATTGCATTTCAAATTTGTTTTTATTCACCTAGAGAATAATTAAACCCATGTTTTATGTCTTCATAAGACATTAATTGCACAATTCATTATGACAAAAACCCATGTTTCCACCAAGCATACACCTAAGGAAAATAATTTTCCATATTTTTTACACAGAAGACTGAATGTTCCAAAAAGTTTTTTTGAATAGTATTAAGAGTAATAAAAAGTCTCTTGTTTTCTGACCTGGCAATATAGTTGATGTTGTATTGATTTAATTTACTCTGGCTCTGGGTTGCTTTTCATTATTTCCTTGACTCAACCAGCTGTAGCTAAAATTTTCTGTGCTGACTGTATGTGTTCCATTCCCTAGAACACACAAGATTTGTGAGTGCTAGTAATCAGTAGGGAAGATTATAGGAGAACCAAAAGCCCATAATTTGTCCCTCTTTTATTATAGAACATGCCTCCTGTGTCTGCTGGCTGTTGATCTGCCATGATGAAACCTATCAGTTTCATTGGGCATTTTACTTTATCCCATAGGATTTCCTAGACTGATGAACTCATCATTTTTCTATAAAAGGATTGATGCAAGTTTGCTTTTTAATGTGACACATATGCTTTTTCCTCCCTATTTTGTCTTCCAAAATGCACATTATAAATCTTTGCTACAGATAACTTTTGAATTTCTTTGATAATGAGAAGCCAGACATTGTTGAGGCCTGACTGATTCCAAAATCTGTTGTAAGAAATTTCCACTTTAACAGTTATTATTATTAATCTTAGCTTAGTATTATAGTATGATGTTTCTTGCCTAAAAAAATCTTGTGATTAAATATAACTTTATAACATATCAAGCAATAAGATCAAGATGCAAATCAAAACAAAACAAAAATGATCTCTCATCTTAGATTGGCACAAGATAATACCCAGCTAACCACATATAAAACAAAGAAAACTTCTTAGATTATATACATAAAATGTTTGGATTAAGTATGTCTTGGGTTTCTAATAGAAGGGAAGTCCAAAGATAAGTTTAAAGTTATAGCTTTCTTTGGGGAAAGATTGCTGGTTATTATCCACCCCTTTTTCTCAATGGAAAAAAAATTCTTTTCTATAAAATTCCCTTTTAAGGCCGAATCTCAACTTACTAAAAGCTAAAGCTAGACCTCAACTTTGCCGCAAATGAAAAGATAATTATAGCTAAACTGGCCTGTGATTTAGTAAAATATGCTTAATTCTACTCCCAGAATTTTATGATGAAACTTTTTTTATGACTCAACTATTAAAATGCTTACTTTTCATAAACGCTGAGGGCAACTTGAATTTCAAAGGACATAATTTATTTTTAATAAACAATAATGCCTAACTGTATGACTCACATAATCTTAATTATTGTTGATATGGTTGAAGTTTCCTGATACCACCTAATACCAATTAAATTCTAAATCCCACTCCCACTTCTCCTTATCAAATTCTCAATTAAGAATATAGTAATAAAACAGAAGGCAAAATATCAACATGGTGAAAAATAAATATACCCTATGGAATAGCTAAGTATAATTTCAAAACCCCTGCTTTTTTAAATATTGCTTTGAGTGTTAGAACAAATCTCTTAGGTTTTCTGGGTTTCAGTGTTCTTAAATGTAAAAGGCAGGGGGTTTATGTATAAGTATTTTTAGACATAATTTGTGTAATGAGAATGGTAGGTACTGTATCTAAGTAAATAGCTGTAATTATTAAAGAACCATAGATGCAGAAGTATTGGAAAGCCAAAAACATCATGAAAAATTACCTGAAGTGAAAAAAGCACCAGGTTAGTAAAATGATATAAACATTCCCAATGAAGAAAGTAGAAATGAGTTTACCTGAAGTCACATTCTCCCAAGACACAGGCGCTCAGTCCAGTAGGAACCTCTGGAGCAAATGGCAGGGACAGTGTGAAAAACAAAAAACCTTTTTACATCAGAAACAAAGCTAAGTAAAAGAGAACCTTTCTTCCAGTTCTCAAATGTAAAGTTAGGGTCATTAACAAAATAGGACTTCTGGTCTTGATTTATCATGCCAGAAAAAACAAATCAAATGTCATAACTACATGACTTTAGTAAACTCAAGTCAATTCTACATTGACTGCATTATTTTCAAAATGCTTTTACTAAGGAAAAATAGACAATTAAAACACTAATTAATTAATTATATTTAAGGAAGGTCCCATAAACCTCCTTGAACGTAGGATGCTTGACCCAGGACTCAGATGTACTAAAATTATGGCAGCTCCTCTGGGCCATGCCTGAGAGCACCATCCAAGAGCTGGCTTTTTTTATAGCACCAAAGGTGGAAATATTCCTTCCACATTTGTTATATTACAGTATGTAACAATTAATAAATTTCTTCAACTTTAAAGTTTGCATGCCTACAAATTTAAATAATAGAAGCTTTAGAAACTTTAATGCACCAGTAAGAGAGACGAAAGGAGAAAAAAAATGTTTGTCCATTAAAAAAAGTCATTGATAGAAATAAAAAGATTTAGGTCATGAGTTTTTTATTGCTTTCTAAATGTAATATGAAGCTTTTGTAAAACCAGATTGAGATATAAAGATTTCAGTTCCGGAGGGTGGGCTGATGGCGTAGGTATGAAATGAATGTATACTTTATTATTTATTTATTTATTTATTTATTTTTGCTGTTTTGGGCCAGGGCTGGGTTTGAACCTGCCACCTCCGGCATATGGGGTCAGTGCCCTACTCCTTTGAGCCACAGGTGCCACTCATGAATGCATATTTTAAAGAGAAGGAAGAATAAGCTAGGTGTTGATGAATGAAATTTGTTTTCCTTGCAATAACAGAACTGATTAATTTCTATCTATACAAAGAAATAAAAAGAAAAAAAAGAGAGAGAGAGAGACCCAACAAATAACCTGGTAGAGAGTAGCTAGCATGAAGAGCAAACATTCTCCCATTGCTCAGATATTATGTAGATTTTTTTTATGTGTAACTAATTTTAACCCATGTTCTGCAACTATGATTATAATATATTCTTTTATATTTCTGAAGGTATTTTAAATTAGAATAAAGGTTAAAACATATTAAATGAGCACCAGCATCACTCCTAAGGGACCATTCATATTTTCGGGCCACTGGCTCATTCTTTTGGTTGGTTCTACATATTTTACATAGTATTTTAATACAGTAAGTATGTAATGAAATATAACTAAGAATTATTAAAAAACCCCACCAATTAATTATATATTCATTTTTTCCCAATCAACTTAAGAGTAATACTTAGTTTTTTTTTTTTTTTGAGACAGAGCCTAAAGCTGTCACCCTGAATAGAGGGCTATGGGATCACAGCTCACAGCAACTTCCAATTCCTGGGCTTAAGCAAGTCTCTTGTCTTCGCCTCCCAAGTAGCTGGGACTACAGGCGCCCGCCACAGCGTCCGGCCATTTTTTGGTTGCAGCTGCCATTGCTGTTTAGTGGGCCCGGGCAGGATTCAAACCCACCAGCTCAGGTGTACATGGCTGGTGCCTTAGCCCGCTGAGCCACAGGCGGTGAGTCGATTTTTTTTTTTTTTGGCCAGGGCTGGGTTTGAACCCTCCACCTCCAGCATATGGGGCTGGTGCCCTACTCTTTGAGCAACAGGCACCACCCAAGAGTAATACTTAGATTTAATGATAGTTGTTTTAAGAATTCTCATGTAGGTGGGACACACAGTGGCTCACTCCTATAATTCTAGCCCTCTGGGTGATGTAAGAAGGTAGATTGTCTGAGATAATGAGTTAGAGACTAGCCTGAGCAAGAGTGAGATCCTGTCTCTACTAAAAACAGGGAAAAAAAGCTAGCTGGGCATTGTGGCAGGTGCTTGTAGTCCCAGATAGTTGGGAGGCCGAGCCCAAGAGACTGAGAGACTGAGGTTACTATGAGCTACAATGATGCCACTGCACTCTACTCAGGGCGACAGAGTGAGACTCTATCTCAAAAAACCCCCACAAAAAACTCATATAATTAGTGATAATGTGCTTCTAAATGTTTATCAGTTTAATTTGAACAAATATTGCAATATGCTTTATGAAATTTAATCCCAATAATTGCAAAACTCATATACTTACACATAGAAATTAAATTTGTGAGGTTTAACTTAATTTTTTTTAATGGCCAACTGTAAGAGTTCAGTAAAAAAATATATTTTCAGTGTTATGCTAATGTATTTATACATTTACTTTAAATTGAAAAGATTTTAAAAGTATCAAAAGCAATTATTATAAAAAGTGAACCGGGAAAGTTATTAAATATTTATAGAGGTATTAATCATAAATTAGATATTTAAAAATTTCATTAAACGTGAGGCCAACCTCTATTTTTATCAGTGATATGCTTATGTTGAATAAAAAAAATACTATATTCCCCTAAGTTGCATTCTCTAGATCCTTTCCACATGCCCCAATTATTTATAGGAACTGTTTTCCCTATACCTGGTTTGTAATTATTTTATAATGGTCATAACATTTTAAAAATGATTGTATGAAACCAAGGTTTGGGTAGGAATCACTGCCCTCACTGCTGAGAGCCATAGACCACTGCCGTTTTCTGGCACTCCTTAAGGAACATGCTGAAATCTCTCCAAACCCTCCAACATATCATCCAGGCCATTAGCAGATTCAAAAAAAAATTTGTTTGTATTTTCAAGAAAGATTAGGAGCAGCGCGATGTTTTGGGTAAAGTGTGAGCCAAAAGTATTGACGTGCTAGTTGGAAGTGCTAACAGAAACTTTTTTTAGTTGGTTATTCCCCTCTCAGCTTAGATTTTACTTCCTGTCATTGTTATTTATTTCTTATTTATTTATTTTGGAGGAGAAAGCGACTCTATGCATTGCCTTGGTAGCCAGAGGAACAGCTGGTATTTGCTATTCTTGAAAGGAGTGCCAAGGATAGAAATGCGTGGGTAACTGGTGGTGTAAAAGACTTTGAAATCTGTCTCAGCAGCTGTCACTGCAAGCGGCATAGTACAAATATGCAAAATGTTGTCTTGAATGCCAAAGCCTTCTGTACCTTTGGCTCTGTATTCCTACAGTTCTGGATGTTGCCTGGCTGCCTTCAACAGGGTTGCAGGGGTCAGAGTGTGGAAGGATATTGGATCTTTCCTATAATGGAATGTTTGCCAAAGGAAAACAAAGGAAAGATGTTCCTATCTTTGTTTCACTGACTTCTTGTTTAGTCATTAATGGATTTTATCTTATAGTCAACTAAATTTTAAGAAATCTATTGGTGATTTTGACAAGTCAATGGTCCTTTTAAGATACCATAATTACCACATGGCTCAAATGTTCAAAAGTAAATTCATATGGGCAGTACTATTTCTTCTTTATCTGCAATAAAATTTTAAAAATGTACATAGTGAGTTTCGAATGGGAAAAAATGAGTGATTAATAGATCACCTTACACCTCCACATCTTTGCTTGATTCTTTTGGTTCTTTTGTTTCTTTGTCTTTATGTAGGCCATAAGGTCATCAGCATAACTGATAGCAACCTCAAACTCCTGGGTTCAAGTGATCCTCCTGCCTCAGCCTCCCAAGTAGTGGGGACTACAGGTGCCCACTGAGGGGTTTCAGTTTTGCTCAGGCTGGTCTTCAGCTTGAGCTCAAACAAAGAGGCCTCGTCTTCACCCTCCCAGAGGGTTAAGATTACAAGTGTGAGTCACCAGGCCTAATCTTTGCTTTCTTTCTTTTTTTTTTTAAAGCACGTCTGTAACCTTTGCTATATGTTTTTATAGATTATTCATATATAATTTTACAAGTATACATCACATATTAATGAAATAGTTAAGAGTATATAAAATATTACTATATACTTTATGCCAAATTACTCTTCTTGCATTTATTTTCATTATAGGAAACTTGAACAATAAATATCAACAAGTAAATAATAGACATTATTGATGATGTAACACAGAAGACCTGGTTGATATTCACTCTATCTTATAGTTCCCAAATATAATAGAGAAAATCTCCCTCTTTTGAGTTTGAAGAATTATGCATTTCATAATAATAAAAATTGGAACTTGTGACAGCGCCTGTGGCTCAAAAGAGTAGGGCGCCAGCCCCATATGCTGGGGCAGGTTCAAACCCAGCCCCAGCCAAAAAACTGCAAAAAAACAAAAAAACCCTGGAACTTATATTAGTCTTTAAAATTGATGTTTTGGTATTTGTCATAAATATCATAAAGCTTGTTGGATGTTTATTTTTCAGCCTTTTCATTAATATTCATATTTCGCAAATAAATTTAATTTTAGTTAGTTCATCTTGTAATTGATACAATGAATATAAGAAAAAGGTAGAAAATATTGATCCTATATTATAAGCAGAATAATCAAATTGAATAGATTAGGGAGCAATTAGTCTGGCAAAGTAATAATTACTTTAAAGAAGTACTTTACAATACCCAACACATTAGGTGACAGGGATTGGCAACTATAGCTGGAAACTTTGTAGCAAGTAGCGAGGCTTTAAGCTAAGCACTTAGTAAGTGCCTTGTTGAAGGATTGATCTCCTAATAGTTTCCACATGTTGCTCGATCAATTCTTGCTGGCAGCTGGTAGAAACCTAAGGCGCCATAATACTCATTTATTTTGCCTTTGAAGGGGCATGTGTTTATAAGTGCTTTACATAAGGAGTTAAGAATCATTTACGTGAAATAAAAATGATACTACCTTGATTTTAGCGGCACACTGTTTAGGAAAATATCAATGATGGAATAAAAAAGAATCCTTGGATTAAAGTGTTTAAAGAGAGCTAAAGAGAACTAGAGCCCCTTGGCATGTTGTTTACTGTTCTGTTTCCTTTATGTTCTTGGGTACACGGACACACTACAGCTGTCTCTAGAGAACTTGAAAAACTAATTAGTGCTTGTTTTACTATATCTCTTGGTCAGTTTATGATAACGTTTTAAAATTAATTTTTCTGAGCTAGTTGAACTGGTACTTGTGAAGACACTTTTGAGAAAGATTGATAATTATGATATAATCAAGTATGGCAGGCGTGTAACAAATGAATTTCAATCTTACAAAACTTCCTGTGGAGACTCTCACATAGATAAAAGTAATTTTTCCTAACATCATTAGATAGGTGCGTTAAAGTCATTATTGTGGTTTTGTAAAGAACTAGCGAAACTCCTTCTCTACTTAACCTAAAATTACTTCAGCAGCATCCACCTGTTTATTCATTACGGTGTAGGACACAGCACATCCACACTTCCCTGAAGATAGACTATTTGTGAGAGCCAGCCATAGGTTTTAACGGCATTTACAATGTTTTACATTTTAAGTACACGGTGGGTTCAAAATGTCATTTTCTGTATCTTTGACATATTAGAGATAGCTCATAAAATTATATTTACAACTTCCCAAACTCCCATTTGATTTGACTGTGTTCATGGAAAACAAAGTAAAACGTGTAATAGATCATGGGCAAGGAAACTGGACAATTAAAATTAGCCAAAACAATTTATATCATAACTATTGATAAAATTAATACCTACACTAATATATATTCTTCTAACTTTTTACAGTTTCATTTTCTTCTTCCATTGTTTCTTTCTCCAGGTAATTTTCATTTGATAAAAATTCAGGTTTACAAGACCTGATTTCATGTTTGCTTTTACCAAGTTAAATAAGAAAAAGTTAGTGTTTGGGGGGGGCACCTGTGGCTCAAAGGAGTAGGGTGCTGGCTCCATATACTGGAGGTGGCGGGTTCAAACCCCGCCCCTGGCCAAAAAACTGCAAAAAAAAAAAAAAAAAAAAAAAAAGAATAAAGGAAAAAGTTAGTGTTTATTCATTGCTCTAACTCTAAGCTCTGACATTCTCCTGATGGCACACAATCCCCCGCAACATCAATAATGAACTCCACTCATCAAGACACCACCACATGTCAACACAAAAACAGCTGTGAGTTACTGATACACTCAGGTTATGACACCTCACCAAGGGATTTGTACAGTGCTACCAAAAACCACGCAGGGTGGCAAGTGCATGAACTTAATTGTCAGACCTTATAGAATCTTATTTATTTTGTAGAATCTTAACTATTTCATTAACATTTGATTTATGCTTTATATGACATGGTGACAGATAAATCAAGAAGAGGGACTATTCATTGAAAAGTGACAATATTTTGAAATTTCTTCTTCTCTGGAATGTGCCAGATTTAAAAAAATTGTATTTTTCTTATCTCAGAATATTCTATAAATAGTGTCAATGTTTATACAATCATTTTTGCATTAATTCAGAAATGACGTGAGCCTACACAAATATACACTCAATTCTACATTGTTACAGAGAAGATAGCATAAAGGGGGTTGTGGAACCCTGTGATAAGCTGGTCTCACACAGTGGCCATCTGGCGGGTTGATTTTTATTGACTTTTCTATTTTCTAAGTCAGTTTAAGTTTTGAAAACAAAATATTTGTCTTAAGAAATGTGAAATCTTATGCCATTATCAAGAAGAATATATGTCTAAAACCCTTATGCATCAGACTTCGTAGGAATTTTTAATGCTTTATTTCATTTGCCACATGATAGGAAGTAAACAGTGCAGCTGCCTTACACTGAGACTGAATGAAGTGCTACTTTTTCAACCTAGGATAAGTATCATATGAACAAAAATATGAATGAAAACACAAACTATGTAATATATTCATTTTATTTGAATAAAAATGTCAGAAATTGAGATCTAAAATTTTGATGAAAGTTTGAACAGGTTCATGGAAATTGGCTTAGTGACAGTGTTAGTAGGAGAAATGTAAAGAATAACAGACATTGATAAAAGGGTCTATTTTCTATAGTTAAGTTATTACACGTCTACTTGTAATGGAGCTGGCCTCCAGCAAACTTAATCTCTGTAGTTTAAATCCCATCTCAATAAGCTGATTGAGAGTCCTTCCAATCATTTTTACTGTACACCTTCGATAACAGGGTACTACAGTGATCTATCACAAGATCCTCTGACTTAAAGAAATATTTAAGCAAGTAATCACAATAAGTGCTATTATACCATTGTCTTATAGCTAATTGTCAACATTGGTCTTTTTACTTTTTGTCACAATTTACAATATATTTTATGGAGCAATTTTAGGTTCACAGTGATCAGATAATACAGAGAGTTCCTTTTTACTAATGACCCCTTCCTGCCCAGCTGCCCCTACTATCAACATAACATTACAGTGTTACGATAGAGTTTGGATGTTTGTCTTTCCTAAATCTCATGCTGAAATTTGATGTTGCAGGTGGGGTTTAAGGGAGGTGTGTTTTGGTTCAATGTAATTCTGTTGAAAAGAGCCTTGCACCCTTCCCTCCATTTCTTTCTATCTCTGCCTCTCTTGCTTGCTTTTTCAAATCATGTAATCTGGCTCCCCTTTCTTTCTTCAATGATCGGAAGCTTTCTGAGGGCCTCCCGGAAGAAGATGCTGGTGCCATGCTTCTTACAGAGTCTGCAGAACCATGAGCCAAATAAACTTCTTTTTTAAATAAAATATCCCTCTTCAGGTATTCTTCATAGCGGTGCATATGGGCTCAAGCCTGAGGCATTTGTTATAGTCAATGCACTGACAATGATAGATAATTATCACTTTGAGTCTACAGTCTACATTAGGATTCAGTCTTGGTGCTGTATATTCTATAGGTCTTAAAAAAATGTATAATGACATGTACCCACCGTTATAGTCTCATATAGAATAGTTTCATTGCCCTAAAATCATCTGTACTCCTTCTTTTCATCCTTTTCCCCCCCTAAACTCCCAGGCAACCACTGATCTTTATAACATCTCCAGAGTTTTATTTTTTTCTAGAATGTCATGCATATAGTTGAATCATAGAACATGCATATTTTCCCCAGAAACCCTTTAAGATTGGCTTCCTTTATTTAGTTATATGCATGTAAGGTTATTTCATGTCCTTTAATAATTTGGTAGCTTATTTCTTTTTAGTGCTGAATGGATATACCATAATTTATGCATCCTTTCACCTACTGAACACATCTTAGTTGCTTCCAAGTTTTCACAATTTTGAATAAAATTGCTACAAACATCTATTTTTAGGCTCTGTGTAGGCTCTGTTGTGTAAATACCACAAACTAATTAGAGGAACACAATTGCTAGATCATATGGTACAAGTATTTTCAGCTTTGTAAGAAAACCAGCAAACTGTCTTTTAAAGTGTTGTTTCATTTCATGTTTCCACCAGGAGTGAATAATAATTTTTGTTGATCCACATTCTCACTAGGATTTGGGGTTGCCAATATTTTGGATTTGGGCTATTCTGATATGTGTGGAGTAGATACCAATTGTTTTAATATTTAATTCCCTAATCATGTATGGTATTGAGCATCATTTTGTATTCTTATTTGCTATCTGTATATTTCCTCTTCTTTCTTTCTTTCTTTCTTTCTTTCTTTCTTTCTTTCTTTCTTTCTTTCTTTCT
>CAUYON010132202.1:0-18878 GCA_963573935.1 Arctocebus calabarensis
CTAAATGCAGAATACAAATGTCTTCATATAATAATGGAGAAATTGCCAGGAAGGCTATGTTAATCAGTTTGATGAAAATAGTTAAGATTGTATATGAAATCAGCACATTGTACCCCTTGATTGCACTATTGTACACAGCTAAGATTTAATGATAAAGATAATAAAAAAAAATGAGGTTTATTTTTCATGTTGTTTTTAGTAGTCTATTAATACCAATGTTTATTTTCAATATTGTTTTTAATAGTCTATCAATCAACACAGTCAACAGTGCTATATAGATAGATCATTTACACTTTTGCTGATTTGTAGTTATATTCATTGCTGAGAGAGGTATTGAAATCTCTAGCTACTTTTCAGTTTTTCCCTTTAAGTCTACTATATTTGTATTTTGAAGCTCTGTTTTTCTTGTATATACAGTTGTGATTTTTCTGTATTTCTAGTAAATTTTTTCTTTAATCATTATAAAACATTTTTATTTCTATTAATATCTCTTTGTGTTGAATTCTACTCAATGTTAATGTAGTGATTTATGGTATTTATTTTTCAGTTTCTTTACTTTCAATCTTTGCCTTTAATTATTTATTTTAGTTACTGTGTTAAGACATTTATATTATATATTTAGTAAATTTCACATGTACCCTCATAAGAATTTGTCTTTATTTATTTATTTATTTATTTATTTTTTGCAGTTTTTGTCCAGGGCTGGGTTTAAACCCACCACCTCCAGCATATGTGGCTGGAGCCCTACTCCTTTGAGCCACAGGCGCTGCCCAGAATTTGTCCTTATTTTTAGAGTGTTTCCCTTATTGGTAGCATTAATCCCATTTTACATAATAAAAAAATTCTATTTTGACAAGTTTGCCTTTATTTATTCCACTAGAATATAATATATAGTTGATATAGTTGGTTTTAGGTATACAATTTAGTATCTTGTTTTCTCTGTGCATCTGTAATTTATCCTTCTATCCTTTCGAGTAATTGAAAAATAATTAATTCCATTTAATTTGTCCATTGGTCTTTAAGATAATTTGTTTTGCATTATTGTTTAAAAGTTGTTCTATGATTTTCAAAACATGATCTCCCAACCAGCAGCATCAGAATCACTGGAAATGTTTTGAGAAATACGAATTTTCAGGTTCCATTTCAGACATATGGAATCTGGGAGGAAGGCCCAGCAATCTGTGTTCATAAGCTTCCTAGACGATTCCTATGCATGATAAAGTTAGAGCACCACTGATCTAATCTAAAGATTATAACATACACCTTTAACTTTCCACAATTTCTATACAGTTAATAATGTGCTACTTCACAAAATGGTGTAGGAACACTAAAACTCTATAGATTCATTTATTTCTACCTTTTCCACTTAGTTTTCACATGTAAAAATACTTTATATTTCACAAAAAACAATGGCAAATAGTCCCCAAACAAAGGGTGGGTCAAGTAAATTACGATATATTTTTAGGATATATTTATTTAAATTATGTTAACACTGAAATACTTTAGGCTGAGTAATATTTTTAGAGTAAAATGACTGTGTAATAATGCTGAGTTTGAAATCATTTTTGTTAGATATGTACATACTTACCTCTGTGATAATAATGTTTATGTTTTTGTTTATCTTTTTAAAAAAGTTTTTTAATAATATATAGCCATATACTTCTTATTTAATTAAAAATTATTTTAGGGCGGTGCCTGTGCCTCAAAGAAGTAGGGCGCTGGCCCCATATGCCTGAGGTGGTGGGTTCAAATTTCAAACCCAGCCCTGGCCAAAAACTAAAAAAAAAAAAAATTAAAACATATTTTTAAACTTTTGAAGCAGAAAAACACCAGACAATGGAATTTATATTTCCTCACAATGAAATGAATGAGAAGAAATGATGTAAACCAAAAGTGGATACACATTTTTAGACTACAGCACAATAAGGTTAGTAGATTTTTTTCAGTTGCATGCCTTGTTGAAAATCCTTTCTTTTCATATTTTGTTTGTTTCTAAGGTATCCCTTTTATAATGCAAAGATACATTAACATTTTCCTCATTATTTTCTTCTAACCTGTTTCATGTTTTGGCTGTAGACCACAGCTTCCCTTTTCAGATAATCTTCCGCTTATTCCTTTCTAACGTCTCTTCCTTTCTCCTCATAAGCTCTAAAACGTTTTTCAGCCCTGAAGGGTTCTGTCTGGATATTATTAGACACCTTTGGATCTTTGATCTCTCTGGAAAAAATAAACATTAGATGTTTCGTAAGCACGGGGAGACCAATAGAGAACACAGACTCAACTTTTGGTCTGAGGACATTATCTTGAAAAACTGATTGATGTCTTGACATGCATGGTGTTTAAAATGTCTGAGAATATACATACTCTTTTATATTCCAATTGTCAGGGCAGAATCCATCGGAACAGCCACATCTGTGTCTGACACCAATCCTTTACATACATTTAAAAACAAAAACAAATTCATACATCTTTTTCTTGATCAATGGGACGAAAATCATTTTTAGAGGAGAATGGCTTATATTGTTTATGAAATCATAATGAGTACTGGCAGCTGTTTCACAGTTTTTAGCATGTGCTCCTCAGATTGGAACAGTAAATTCAGAATTTTTTTTTTGCTAAAAGCTGGGTAACAAAATCTTGTGTGAGAGTGATCAATGAGAAAATGTATATACATGCATTTCCCCCTAGAGAGGCTAGAGAGGATTATTGTGTGTATCCTTTTAGCCACTATCAGTCAGAAAATGCTAACAAAGATGCAAAGAGGTTGATGATGCCAGGAAAGTTTATGTCTAACTTACATACAGATTGTTAGCGTACAGCACACTAAATATGTTCTATTTAATAAGAAGTGACAGACTTTGAAATCAATAAGCAATTATTATGGTTAAAACAAAATGAACTGAAAAGTTTGTATTAAGAAAGATTTTCTGCTTATTTAATTCTTTTTTCAAATAGATATTTTCATAAGCAATCTAGACAATTTTTCAATAGCACTGCTTGGGTAACCATATATATCAGTTATCTGGCATATTTTAAGATTATATCTGTTGTCCTGGCATAAATATTAATGTTGCTACAGTTTGGACAAAAGAAATTTTATGTTACCTTTGCCATTGTCTCCTTCACTGTCTTAGCTGAAAATTGTTAATGTAAGTATAGGGATCACTAACAAAAATAACCCACTCTACCTGACAGTAAGAGGTCTTGATGTATAAAGCAGATGAAAACATCACAAGAATACTGTAGGCCAATTCTTCTGATAAACATAGAAGCAAAAATCTTCAATAAGATATTAGGAATGAGAACCAATGACACATCAAAAATATTACACATTATAACCCAGCTATAGGCTCTATCACTATCGTATATGACTGGTTAAACATGCACAGTCAATGGAGTAGATACGTCATATTAACAGAATAAAAGATAAAAACCACATGACCATCTCAATTGATGTGGCAAAAGGATTTAACAACATCCAACATCTTTACTTAAACAGTCTTAACTGTTTAGGCATATAATGAAAGTTTCCAACACAATAAATAATATTTACAAAAAACTCACAGCTAGTATTATTATTTTAATGAGAAAATGAGAGATGATTTTCACAGAGACCCTGTACAAGTCAAGGATGCTCCCTTTGCCACCTCTATTCAGAATAGCACCGAGTGTGAGCAAGAGCAACAGACAAGAAAAAGAAACATAAGGCATCCGAGTTAGAAAAAGAAGTAAAATTATCTGTATTTTCAGATGATATAATCATATATGTAAGAACTCCACAAATATTCCACAGAGTTGGGTGCAGTGGTTTATGCCTCTAATCCCAGCATTTGAGAGGCCCAGGTGGGTGGATTGCTCTGTGCTTACAGATCAGAGACCAGCCTTAGCCAGAGTGAGACCACGCCTCTAAAAATAGCTAGGCTTTATGGTGGGTGCCTGTAGTCCTAGCTACTTGGGAGGCTAAGGCAAGATGATCTCTTGAGCCCAAGAGTTTAAGGTTGCTGTGAGCTAAGATGCCAAAAGCCCCAAACAGGCAAAATAATTGTGTGAGAGAAAAATAAAGTCAGAAATATAATGCTTCCTCTTTTAAAATTATATTTACAAACATATAGTAATCAAAACTAGAATAAAAACAGACATATAGACCAGTGGGGCATAAGAGAATCTAGACATATATGGTAAATGATTTTTGACAAAGGGAATAAAGTGGAAAAATGATGATCTCTTCAATAATGGTTCTGAGAAAAGTGGATTTCCATATGTGAAAAAAATAAAATTGGACATTTATATTATATACAAAGTCAAAATGGATTAAATAAACCTAAATATAAGACCAGAAACTATAAAAAAGCCCTGGAAGAGAACATAGGGGAAAAGTTCTTAGACATTGATTGGCCTTGGAAAGGATGTTTTGGATATCACATCAAAAACTCAGACCATAAAGGCAAAATTTAATATATATATTTTTTAACTGAGACAGAGTCTCACTTTGTTCTCCTTGGTAGAGTGCTGTGGTGTCACAGCTCACAGCAACCTCAAATTCAAGTGATTTCGAATGGGCTCAAGTGATTCTCTTCCCTCAGTCTCCCAGGTAACTGGGACAACAGGTGCCACCACAATGCCCAGCCATTTTTTTTTGTTTTAGCAGGCCCAAGCTTGGTTCAAACCTACCAGCCCTGGTGGATGTAGCCAGTGCCCTACCCAGTGAGCTATGGATGCTGCCCACAAAATTTAATAATTGAGACCACATCAAACTAAAACAAAGCAAAAAAGAACCAAAAACCCACTTTTGTAGAGTAACAGAAACAATCTACAAAATGAGAAAATACTTTTTTCTCTTAATATTTTTCTTTCTTGAAAAAATTACTCATGTTTAGCTTGCCTTTCTAGGATGAAGTGTGCTGTCTTCATACCCTTGGACTGGGGGAAAATATTTGCAAATCTGATAAGAGATTACTATTCAAAATTTATAAAGATTTCATAAAACTCAATAGTGGAAAAATAAGTACTAATTTAAAGTTGGGCAAAATACCTGAATAGACATTTATCCAAAGAAGATATAAATTATATGAACATTCTCAACATCATTAATAACCATAAAAATGCAAATCAAAGCAACTATGATATGTCACCTCACACCCAGTAGATGGCTCCTATTAAAATGTCAAAAGATAAATAATGTTAGAGAGGGGAACTCTTGTACATTGTTGGCAGAAATGTCAACTGGCAACCCTGGACATATACATGAAGGAAATGAAGTCACCACCTGATGATGATATCAGCACTGTGGTCCTATATATGAGGAAATATTACTCAATCCTAAAATTGAATGAGATCTTGCCATTTTTCACCACACAGATGGACCTGGAGAACATTGTGTTAAGTGAAATAAGTCAGATACAGAAAGAAGAATACATATTACATGATCTCACTTATATGTGGAATCTAAAGAAATAAATTAAATATACAGAAATAGCAAAATAGTGATAGTGTGTACCAGGGCAATGGAGCAGGGGAAGAAATGGAGGGATGTAGGTCAGATAACACAAAGTAGCAGATACTAAAATAGAAGTCTAGGGATCTAATATACAACATGAGGACTATAATTACTAATTTTCACTGTATGTGGTGTTCTTGATAAATGAGTAGATTTTAGCTGTTCCTGCCACAAAACCAAAAAGAATGGATGACTGTGTGTGAGGATGAGTATATTAATTTCCTTTACTATGGTAATTGGTTTTGCTATCTGTATGTATCCTATAATATCATGTCATATACTTTAAACATATACAATGACATTTATTTTAAATAAAGCATATGTGAAATGAGATTATAAATCAACAGAAATATACAATTTAAATTACAAAATGGTTTGCATATTATTTTAAAAATAATGCAACTATTAAAAAGTATACATAGAAAATAGAATATAATTTAAAGTTAGATATAGCCTTAGGGTTCATTTATTTTTCTTTTTATATACTGCAGTTAAATCAATGAAGTTAGATGAAATACAGGTATATCATACATGGGCTAATTTTAGGCAGATATCATAAGTCAACCAATTGTACAAAAGTTTGTCAAAATCATATTTTATCTTGCAATCCCTCTGAGATACCTACTACCATATTAGGTTTATGGAAGTTATATGTAAAAATCCTCATAGGAAGTTCACAGGAAAATAGCATTTCCTGAAAATGCATATTCGTTAGCATAGGCTAGAACTGCTATTCTCATGCTAATTGCCCATGTGAATGATCCGTAGAGTTATAGAAAGTCTAGGTGCCTGAGTCAGGTTCTTGGAGGGCCTGATTCACTAGATCAAGTTTTTAAGTTTTTAAAAAGATCTCTTGGTAGTTCTGATAAGTTATTTTGTTTTAGAACCACTGTCTATGACTTTGTCTTTGTCTCCCTCATTTCTGTGCATTCTCTCGCTTTTGTGAGCGAGGTCACAGTTCTTTAACAGCTTTCACCTAAAGCCTGGATTTTTCTCAGGCTGAGTAGTATGCTACTTACTTGTTCACTTCATTAGTTAGTGCCCTTGCCTTCAGGATATTATGCAATACTCTAACGGGAGTAGGAAGATACTAAAGAATTAAAAAAAGAGAACCCTCTCTTTAATGAGAAAAGTAATATCAATACATTTTTCTCTTAATATTTTCTATCTTGAAAAAAGATACTCATGTCTTGCTTTCCTTCCTAGAAGGAGAGGTGTTGTCCTCATTCCATGATAAATACATGAGAAAAGAAATGCTCAGGGGAAGAGCTTCCAAGAGAGAATAGTTCACATGAAAGATAAATGATCCTACCCTTTGGAGCAATCTGCATGGAACAGGAGCCCATTCTCCTAATTGGTATCTCAAGAATGAAGAAATAAACACAAGTGCTCAGAGGGAAGTAAAACTCAGTGGGAATCAATCACAGAAGAGAGGGCAGAAAGAGAGTGGAGAAAGAATTCCTAATAGGTGTAATGAACACTGCTTGGGTGATGGGCACACCTATAACCAGGAATCAAGCTTTACAAAGTCAAGTGGGCTCTATCCCATGGACACAAGGCTAATCCAACATATGCAAATCCATAAATATAATTAACTACACAAATAGTAGCAAAATCAAAGATCCTCTGATCCCTCAATAGCAGAAAAAGCACTCAAAAAATTCAGCATCCTTTTTTTTGATGAGAACAATTAAGAAAATGAGCAAAGATGGCACATTTCATAAGCCATCTATGACAAACTCACAGACAACATCATACTGAATGGAGTAAAAGTGAAAGTATTTCTATTTAGAACTGAAACCGGACAGGATGTCCACAATCACCACTGCTGTCCAACATAGTTCTTGATGTCCTAGTCAATGCAATCAGGCAAGAGGAGGCTATCAAGGGTACCAAAATGGGGACAGAGGAGGTCAAGCTCTTGCTCTTTGCTCATATGATCTTATACATACAAATCCCTCAGGGTTCAACCACAAGACTTCTAAAATGATCACTAATTACAGTAATATTTGGGATATATAATCATTGTCCACAAATCAGTAGCCTTCATATATACCAACAATAGTCAAGTTGAGAGTAACTTCAAAGACACAATTCCTTTCACAGTAGCTTCAAAGAAAATGAAATACCCTGGACTATACCTAAGAAAGGATGTGAAGGATCTTTACAGAGAGAACTATGACACTCTGAAGAGATAAATAGCAGGAAATGTTAACAAATGGAAGAACATACCATGCTTATTGTCTTGGAAGAATTAACACTGTTATAATGTCTATAGTTCCCAAAGCAATCTACAGATTCCCATTAAAACACCAACATCATACTCAGAAGAACTGGAAAGAATAGTTCTTTGTTTTGTATGAAACCAGACAAAATCTCTGATAGCCAACAAATTTCTAAGTAATAAAAACAAATCTAAAGGCATCACCTGACCAGACTTCAAGTTATACTACAGGTCTACAGTGTTCAAAACAGCATGGGACTGACACAGAGTAGAGACATACATCTATGGAAGAGAATAGAGAACCTAAAAATGAAACCAGCCACATATTTCCATCTGATCTTGGATAAACCAAACAAAATCATACTCTAGGGAAAAGAATTCCTATTTAACAAATGGTGCTACAAGAACTGGTTAGCCATGTGTAAAAGACTGAAACAATACCTGAACCTCTCACCACTTAAAAAAATTGACTCGCACTAGGTAAAAGATTTAAATCTAAGACATAAATGATAAAAACTCTAGAAAAAAGTATTGGAGAAAGACGTGATACTATCAGCCTGTAAACAGATTTTATGAAGAAGACCCCATTTGCAATTGTGACAACACAAAAAATATGTAAGTGTGACCTGATTGAGCTATCAAGCTTCTGCACAGCTAAGGTCAAACAATTAAAGCAAACACCCTTCAGAATGGGAGAAGATAATTGCATGTCATAGATCAATGGGAGAAAGGCCTAATAACAAGAATCTATAGAGAACTCAAACTAACCAATAAGAATGAAAAATCCCATTTATAATTGGGTAAGTGACACGAATGGAATCTTCTCCTAAAAAAATAGATGACTGGCCAACAAACACATGACAAAATTCTCATCATCCCTAACTGTAAGAGAAATGCAAATGAAAACCACCTTGAAATACCACCTAATACCACCTACCCAGCAAGAATAGGCCAAATCTCAAAGTTCCAAAGCTGCAGATGCTGGTGTGAGTGTGGAGAGAAGGGAACACTTATACACTGTTGGATGGACTGCAAACTAATGCATCCTTTTTGAAAAGAAGTATGGAGAATTTGCAAAAAGCTAAAAATAAACCTTCCATTTGATCCCACAATCCTATTACTAGGTATCTATACAGAAGGAACAAATAATCATTTACCATAAGGATATTTGCACGTGAATGTTTATAGTAGCTCAATTCACAGTTGCAAAGATGTGGAAACAACCCAAGTGCCCATTAACCCATAAATGGATTAATAAGCTGTAGCATATGTGTACCATGCAATGCTATTTAACCATGAAAAAAGACAGAGACTTCAGATCTTTTGTGTTTGTCTGGAATGATTTAGAGAACATCTTCCTAAGTAGAGCATTGCAAGAATGGAAAACACGACCCCGGCCAAACTGCAACAAAAAAATAGCCAGGTGTTCTGGAGGGCACCTGTAGTCCCAGCTACTCAGGAGGCTGAGGCAAGAGAATCACCTAAGCCCAGGAGCTGGAGGTTCCAGTGAACTGTGACACCATGACTCTACCGAAGGCAATAAAGTGAGACTTTGTCTCAAAAAAAAAAAAAAAAAAAAATGGAAGGGCAAGCATCCAGTGTATTCAATATTAATACGAAACTAGTAGATAAAAAACTACATGTCCCCATGAGAGAAAGACACATTTAAACTCAAGAAGGTGGGAAGAGAATGTGGTAAGCTCTCACCTGTCAGGTATGATGTAGAGGGACATGGCACAACTCCTGGGTGAAATTCTCTCCTGCAATGAGAGAATGCAAACGAAGTAACCTCATTGTATGTACCCTTATATTAACCTGAAATAAAAAATAAACAAAAAAGTGATCCATGTAGCCTAAAACATTTGTACCCTGTTCATATTTTGAAACAAAAAAAGAGATAAATGAAACAATATAAGAGAAAGTCATGTGGTCAACTTTACTTCAGTACAGTTCTCTCTCTACTGAT
Organism: Arctocebus calabarensis; assembly: GCA_963573935.1. NCBI lineage: Eukaryota > Metazoa > Chordata > Mammalia > Primates > Lorisidae > Arctocebus > Arctocebus calabarensis. The sequence goes on from CAUYON010132202.1 coordinate 9,688, forward strand.
TTTCTGGTTTCTCGTATTTCAACACTTTTCTATTAGGAGTTGCACAGAAAGCATTTTTACTAATGATAATAAACTTTCCATATTTAGGGTGACATTCTTGAAAAGGTTATACAGCAACTCAGCAGATAGGTAGTATGATTTAGATGAAGGAAGGAAAAGAAAAAAACAAATAATAAAAATATCTCTGCTGAAGCTCTAAAATAGTTCATCAGGGCAGCGCCTGTGGCTCAAAGGGGTAGGGCGCCAACCCAGACCTGGCCAAAAACTGCAAAAAAATTAAAAAAAATTAAAAAAAAATAGTTCATCTGTATTTTAGTGAAATGTTATTCCCTGAAAGTTTAATCATTTACTAGTATGAAAGAATATTTTCTATTCTCTAAAAACAATTATTCCAGCATTTCTATTTTTTTCTAGAATTAGATTTATTCATTCTTTTAAATGATTGATTTAAGTAGGCATTTGTCAAAGTAGATGATCATTTAAGAGAAAATATAAAACCTATAAGTCTTCTCTGTGATACTTTCAAATACCAGAGAGAAATTCCAACACTTAAGTTTAAAGAAACGTAAACTTAAGGAAGAACAGTTTACTATTCATAAGCATGGAGGCAAATTTAATCCTGAGAATCAGTAGGTGTACTGAGTTTTGTCAGGTAGTAGAAGCATTTATAATAGGAAGAAGTCTATTGTTGGGGCATTGTCAGTATTAACTGCCTGTGCAAAAGCAGAAAATGTTCAGTGGCATGAACAATTTAAGAGTTGTCAAAGAATATTTAAGAATACCAAGTAAGGAGTATTATTGAAAAGTAAACTCATGGGCAATTTTTGACATCAACTTGAAATGTGCATTAAAATGTAAAATTTAGTGTCACAGATTTTTAATTCTTTGGATGGAATTCTTCTGAGATTATAGATTATAAAAATTCATCATTAAATATGACAAAATACCTCAAAGCAGACTAGCACAGTAATAAACTATTTCTTGATGTAGGGTCTTTGATTTTTGCATGAGTGCACGCAAATTCATATATATATGTATGGGAATTTTAAGACTTCAACTTTTTCTTTTCTTCACTGACTTAAGCCAAATATAGTTCCTTAGATCACTATAATCAATTCGAAGTAGGAAAGCTGGTTCGCAAAGCATGCTGTTCTAGCTTTATATATTCAGAGGATTTAATGTATATAATTAGGATTATAAAAACTTAATTGATAGTATTGAAGGACATATTTGAGATGATATTGCTGAAAAACTAAAGTATTTATGAGAAAGAATGTGTGGGGGGGAGAGAGAGAGGAAGAGAGAATGTACACAAGGAACAATCTTTGCCTTATCTCTTGCTCTTTTATTGTTTTCTCTACTTTATTTTCATTTTTTTATTTTTTTGAGACAAGAGTCTTATTCCGTCTCCCTGTGTAGAGTACTGTGGTGTCAAAGCTCACAGCAACCTCAAACTCTTGGGCTCTAGTGAATCTCTTGCCTCAACCTCCCAAGCAGCTCGGACTACAGGCCCTCACTGCAACACCCAGCTATTTTTAGAGATGAGGTCTTACTTTTGCTCAGGCTGGTCTTCAACCTGTGAGCTCAGGCAATACACTTGCTCAGACTGCTAGGACTACAGGCGTGAGCTATCATGTCTGGCCCTCCTCTAATTTTTGTATAATGTGAATTCTAAAACTATTTTCACATAAATACTGAACAAAATAGTACCACATAAAAAAAAAGCCTGAAGCCTGAAGAGGCTAAAGATTTCTATAGGATTAATAATACACAATGGCTACCCTCTTGCAAAATGAAATAAATTCTCCAAATCCAAAACAAATGAATAAACAAAACATTAGTGTTGAAGGTTTCCAGTTTTCTTCATGTAAGTCCAGGGTAATTTTTGTTAAATTTATTCCTAGGTCACTTATGTTTGGACCTTAAAAATTTCCTCTGATAAGCAATAGCTGGCACAAAAGGTATATAATTTTTTTTTAATGTATCAGATGTATACAGATGTATCAGGTACATCAGAAATGTATCAGATGTAATGAAGTACTCTATATTCTGGAAATTTGTCCATTGATTATCTAAGGTCTTCTAGGCCTCAAATCATATCATTGAAAGTGGTGCTTGTAAAGTAATCTTCAATTTCTAATTCAATAAAAGCTTATAGGAGAACAGGGTCACCAGTTTAGTAAAATGAATTAGGAAATCTCTACCTTTCCTGACTCCATAAGTTTCAGAGCATGTTAAAATCTGTTCCTTGGAAGGTTAAGAGTATGCCCATCTATCTGAGCCAATGTTTATTGTGATATATTTTATACATTGCTTTTAAACTATTCTATCATTTAGAGAGTACCATTGTATTCTCTCTTTTGCCATTATTTATTTTATTGTATGCACTTTTAATTTTCTGGAAATTTGTCAAAATGCAATTTATTGAATGTACATTATTTTCATAGGCTGTTTACATTTATGTACATGACCTACTTTCATCCTTCAAAATTCACCGTGAAATAGTACTACTACCCCTAGTGCACATTAGTAGGAAATGTAACTTCAACAAGGAGTTTTATCTCTCCATTTGTTTGTTATAAATGTTCTGTTTATATTGTTGTTCTATTCTCTTTATTTACCCTTTCCAAAGATTTTGGTTGCTTTCGCAATGCCAAAATCTGATGTGTGCCTCTTACTAGTCTATTGTCCTCTGTTTTTCAGCGAATTCAGTCTTTTGATGCCCCTTGTTTAATGGCTGATAACAGTTGCCACATACAAGTTTATAGTTGGTGTGATAAAAGACAAGTCATTCATCAGTAGGTGCTCTGTCATATCTAGTACAGAAACATATTTTAATGTATTCAGAAGGAAGAATCAACAGAAGAAACTGATTCAGCTACTCCAGAAATTATATTTTGTTACTATATAACTGGAAAGCAAATACTCAGAGGAAGTTAGAAAGAGGAAGATACTTGTAGTTTTCTATGAATTTACTATAAATTAAAGACTACACGAGAGCAATTTATTAGCTTTTATTTTACCTTGCATTACTCATATTTTATAAATTTACATATCATAAGAAATACATTTAACAAAGCTTGATATTAACATAAAGCATGCCCCTGTTTTTACATTTTAAAATATAAAGACTTTTTAGTAAATATGAGAAAGCTCTTATTATTCTTTACCTGTGATTCTGGAAACAGAAGATGTAATCCAGGAAGAATAGAAGAATGTAGCAAAATGTGTTCTGAAATGAATCCTTGATCTCTACCTTAATTTTCCGGAAGATATGGTCCTGTAATTATACCTCAGGAACAAAAAACAAACAAACAACAGTGACAAAAAAAAAAAAAACCCACAATCCATGTATTGCTTTATAACTTCTCTTTAATAAACATTTTCTTCTTAAAAAAAAAACTTTTCATGGATTTTATTTCATAATTTCATATTGCTCTTCCTCAAAAATAATTAGTTTTGCAAATATATTTATTAAATTTTAAGTCAAATATATTATTCTTACATTACTAAAATTACTGTTTCTTAAATTTTAATGTCTTGAAACTACCTTTCCCTTTCTCCCTCCTATAATACATATCCACGTGTATATGCACACACCAGTGCTCACGTGCATACGCTTAAACACCTACTCAGTCTTATCACATTGTAGTAATTACAAACTAAATATTATTTTTAAATAGTGACTTGCCCCTAAGTCTCTTCTACATGAAGATTATTTTAGATAGCCTTTGATTTTTCTTTTATTGATTTTTATTTTTTGTTAAATCATAGCTGTGTACATTCGTGCAATTATGGGGTACAGTGTGCGAGCTTCATATACAATCTGAAATATTTTCATCCAACTGTTCGGCATAACCTTCATGAGATTTTCTCGTTTATTGTGTGAAAACATTTGTGTTCTGCATTTAGTAGCTTTCACCTGTACCTTCTAAGATGCACCATACGTGTCATCCCACCATTTACCCTCTTTCCACCCTTCTTCCCCTCCCCTACCTCTTTCTCCGTTTTCTTGTGCTATAATTGGGTTATAGCCTTCATATGAAAGCTACACATTAGCTTCATAGTAGGGCTGAGTACACTGGATACTTTTTCTTCCATTCTTGAGATACTTTGCTAAGAAGAATATGTTCCAGCTCCATCCATGTAAATATGAAAGAGGTAAAGTCATCATCTTTCTCTAAGGCTGAATAACATTCCATGGTATACATGTACCACAATTTATTATTCCATTTGTGGATCAATGGGCACTTGGGCTTCTTCCATGACTTAACAATTATGAATTGGGCTGCAATAAACAATCTGGTACAGATATCTTTGTTATGTGATTTTTGGTCTGCTGGGTATATACCAAATAAAGGAATTATATGATCAGATGGCAGGTCTATTTTGAGATCTCTGAGTATTCTCCAAACGTCTTTCCAAAAGGAACATATTAGTATGCATTCCCACCAGCAGTGTAGAAGTATTCCCTTTTCTCCATATCCATGCCAACTTCTCTGGTTTTGGGATTTTGTTATGTGGGCTAATCTTACTGGAGTTAGATTATATCTCAAGGTAGTTTTGATTTGCATTTCTCTGATGATTAAGGATAGTGAGCTTTTTTTCATGCGTCTGAAGGCCGTGCTCCTGTCTTCTTTAGAGAAATTTCTCTTCAGATCCCTTGCCCATCCTGAGATGGAATCACTTGTTCTTTTCTTGCTAGTATGTTTGCACTCTCTATGGATTCTGGTTATTAAACCTTTGTTGGAGATATTTTCTCCCATTCTGAGGGCTGTCTGCTTGCTATACTGCAAATATTTTCTCCCATTCTGAGGGCTGTGTGCTTGCTATACTTACTGTGTTCTTGGCTGTAAAGAAGGTTTTTAGTTTCATCAGGCCCCAGTAGTGTATTTTTGAGCCTGGGGGGTCCTCCTCATAAAATATTCACCCAGGCCAATTGTTTCAAGAGTTTTCCCTGAAACTTCTTCTAGTATTTTTATGGTTTCATGTCTTAAGTTTAAATCTTTAATCCAATGTAAGTCTATCTTTATTAATGGTGAAAGGTGATGTGTTCACTTTCAGTCTTTTACCAGTTGCCAGCCAGGTCTCCCAGCAGCATTTGTTAAAAAGGGAACCTTTTCCCCACTGAATGTTTTTAATTGGCTTGTCAAAGATCAAATAGCAGTAAGTAGTTGAGTTCATCTCTTGGTTCTCTATTCTGTTCCAAACATCTACCTCATTGTTTTTGTACCAGTACCATGCTGTTTGATCTCTATCAATTTATAGTACAGTCCAGGTCTGGTAGTATGATTCCTCCTGCTTTGTTTTTATTTCTAAGTAATGTCTTGGCTATTTGAGGTTTTTTCTGATTCCATATAAATGAAGTATTATTTTTTCAAGATCTTTAAAATATGACAATAGCACTTTCATAGGAATTGCATTAAAATTGTATATTGTTTTGGGTAGTATGGACATTTTAACAATGTTGATTATTTCCAACCATGAGCATGGTATGTTTTTCCATTTGTTGACATGCTCAGCAATTTCTTTTCTTAGAGTTTCATAGTTTTTTTTTATAGAGATCTTTCACATCCTTTATTAGGTAGACTCCCAAACATTTCATCTTCTTTGACACTACTGTGAATGAAATAGAGTCTTTGACTGTTTTTTTGGCTTGGTTTTTGTTGGTGTATATAAAGGCTACTAATCTATGAGTGTTGATTTTGTAGCCTGACACACTGCTGTATTCCTTGATCACTTCTAAAAGTTTTATAGTTGAATCCCTGGTGTTTTCCAGATATACAATCATATCATCTGCGAAGAGTGAAAGTTTAATCTCTTCTGACCTTATGTGGATACACTTGATCACTCTTTCTTCCCTAATTGCAATGGCTAAAACTTCCATTACAATGTTAAGGAGCAATGGAGACAATGGGCAACCTTGCCTGGTTCTTGATCTAAGTGGGAATGGTTTCAATTTAACTCCATTCAATACAATATTGGCTGTGGGTTTGCTGTACATGGCTTCTATCAGTTTAAGAAATGTCCCTTTAATACCAATTTTCTTTAGTGTTCTGATCATGAAGGGATGCTGGATATTATCAAAAGCTTTTTCTCTGTCAGTTGAGAGAATCACATGGTCTTTATTTTTTAATTTGTTTATGTGCTGGATTACATTTATAGATTTATGTATATTGAACCAACTTTGAGATCCTGGGATAAAGCCCACTTGGTCATGGTGTATAATTTGTTTGATGTGTTGCTGGATTCTGTTTGCTAGGATCTTGTTGAATATTTTTGCATCAATATTCATTAGTGATATTGTTCTACAATTTCCTTTTCTTATTGGGTTTTTTCCTGTTTTAGGGATCAAGGTGATCTTTGCTTCATAGAATGTATTGGGTAGTATTCCTTCTTTTTCTGTATTTTAGAAAAGGTTGAGTAATATAGGTACTAGTTCTTCTTTAAAGGTTAGGTAGAATTCTGATATGAAGCCATCTGGTCCAGGGCTTTTCTTTTTAGGGAGATTTTGTATAGTTGATGCTATTTCAGAACTTGATATCGGCCTGTTCAACATTTCCACTTCATTCTGGCTAAGTCTTGGAAGGTGACGTGCTTCCAAGTATTGGTCAATTTCCTTCAGATTTTCATATTTCTGAGAGTAAAGTTTCTTGTAGTATTCATTAAGGATTTTTTTAATTTCTGAGGAGTCTGTTGTTATTTTGTCTTACCCATTTCTGATTGATGAGATTAGAGATTTTACTCTTTCTTTCCTGGTTAAGTTAGCCATAGTTTTATCTATTTTATTGCCCTTTTCAAAAAACCAACTTTTTGATTTATTAATCTCTTGTATAATTCTTTTATTTTCAATTTGATTTAATTCTGCTCTAATTTTGGTTATTTCTTTTCTTCTTCTGGGTTTTGGGTTGGAATGTTCTTCCTTTTCCAGTTGTTTAAGATGTCCCTTTAAGTTGTTAAATTCCTCTCTTTCTGTTCTCTTGAGGAATGCTCGTATTGCTATAAATTTCCCTCTAAGGCCTGCCTTTGCAGTATCCCAGAGGCTCTGATAATTTGTGTTTTCATTGTCATTTTGTTCCAAAAATTTGGAAATTTCCTGTTTAATCTTGTCAATGACCCATCTGTCCTTCAGCATGAGGTTGTTTAGTTTCCATGTTTTTGGTTGAATATGCAGAGTCTTGTTGTTATTGAGTTCAACTTTTATACCATAATGGTCTGAGAAGATGCAAGGCATAATTTCTATTTATAAATTTGTGAGGTTAGACTTGTGACCTAAGTTATGATCAATTTTGGAGTATGATTCATGGGCTGATGAAAAGAATGTGTATTCATTTTATTGGGATGAAATGTTCTGTAGATGTCTGTCAAATCCAAATGTTGGTTGGTTAAGTTTAAATCTAAAATTTCTTTACTTAGCTTCTTTTTGGAGGATCTGTCCAACACTGTTAAAGGAGTGTTAAAATCTCTGCCTCCTATGGAGCTGTAGGAGATCAAGTTGCACATGTCTGTTAGAGTTTCACTTATAAGTTGAGGTGCATTCTGGTTGGGTGCATAAATATTAATAATTGAAACCTCATCATTTGAGTATTACCTTTAAGAAATATAAAATGTCCATCTTTATTCTTTACTTACTTTGGTTGGTTTAAAGCCTATTGTATCTATGAATAAGTTCGCAACACCTGCTTTTTTTCTGCTTTCCATTTGCCTAGAATATAGATGACCATCCCTTCACTTTGAGTCTATATTTATCTTTTGAGGTAAGATGTGATTCTTGTATGCATCAGATATCTGATCTAAATTTTTGTATCCAGTCAGCCAACCTGTGCCTCTTTAGAGGACAATTTAAACCATTCACATGAATTGAAAATAATGACAAGCCTTTTGAAAGTGAAGTGGATATTTTTGATCCTTTTGCCATTGTGGAGTTTGGAATTTGTTCAAAAGTTTCTGAATGAGTTTACTTTTGTGGTGGAGGTTTGCGCTGGTCGTTATGGAGGATAGGTCTGAGAATATCTTAGAGAGCTGGTTTAGTAATGGCAAATTTCTTCAACATATGGATGTTATTAAAGTATTTAATTTCATCATCATAAATGAAACTCAGTTTGGCTGGATATAGGATCCTGGGTTGGAAGTTGTTTTGTTTTAGGAGGTTAAAAGTTGATGACCACTCCCTTATAGCTTGAAAGGTTTGAGCAGAGAGATGTGCAGTTATTCCAATATTCTTTCCCTTGTAAGTAATGGTTTTCTTGCATCTGACTGCTTTCTGAATCTTCTCCTTCATATTAACTGTAGTGAAGTTGACTATGATGTGCCTGTGTGATGTCTTATTCAGGTTGAGTCATGCTGGGTTTCTGAAACTGTCTGCAATCTGAATTTCAGAGTTTCTAGGCATGTCTGGAAAATTCTCTTTCATAATCTCAAGAAGAAGGGACTCTGTGTCTTGTGAAGCCAGTCCATCGCTTTCAGGTATTCCTATATGACAAATACTGGTTTTCTTCTAGTTATCCCAGAGCTCTCTGAGAGAATGATCCATTTTTGCCTTCCATTTCCCTTCCTCTGTGAGATTTTGGAAGCATTTAAAAACTCTGTCTTCAGTGTCAGAAATCCTTTTTTCTGCTTGTTCCCTTCCGTTACTGAGGTCTTCTACCATATTTCTCAATCTTTGAGGGCTGCAACTTCTTGTCTCAATGTGTCAAAATCTTTGGTCATTTTGTCTTTGAATTGGTTGAATTCTTGAGACATCTTCTCAATCAATCCTACAATTTCTACCTCCATCTTTACTTCCATTTTGTTGATCTTGTTTGCAATCCAAATTCTAAATTCGATTTCAGACATCTCAGCTATCTGTTTGTGGATGGGATCCTCTGGATTGACTCATTTGTCATTTTTTGTGGGAGTTGAACTGTTCTGTTTATTCATGTTGCCAGAATTTTTCTGCAGATTCCACCTCAGGGTTGTTTTTCAGCATTTAGCTAGATGAGCAGGTCAGGTGAAATTGGACTGGAAACTTCTACGGTTGTGGTTGACCATCCCTTCACCTAGGAACTGGGACTGGTGACTACAGCTTTTCCTCTACAATTTTGCAAAGTACCTGTACAGTACTACAGTCTGTAACTCTAGAGGCCTGCTTGGTATAGTGAGGGTAGATGGCTCTGTCTTGTATTCAGCTGATCTCTGTCTAATCTTCAGGA
>CAUYON010132204.1:0-35205 GCA_963573935.1 Arctocebus calabarensis
TCATGAAACATATCTTTTATATTTTTTAATTTTTTTTTTTTGAGGCGGAGCCTCAAGCTGTCACCTGGATAGAGCCCTGAGGCATCACAGCTCACAGCAACCTCCAATTCCTGGCCTCAAGCGAGTCTCCTGCCTCTGCCTCCCAAGTAGCTGGGACTACAGGCGTCCGCCACAACGCCTGGCCATTTTTTCGTTGCAGCCGTCATTGTTGTTTGGCAGGCCCAGGCTGGATTCGAACCCGCCAGCTCAGGTGTACGTGGCTGGTGCCTTAGCCCGTTGAGCCACAGGCGCCCAACCTATTTAATTTTTTATATTTTTTAATTTACCTTTTTAAAAGCCAGTGTATGCATAACTGATATTATGCATAAATTGAAGTAAAAGATGTGCATCCTCTTTGTTCCTTATTAATTTTGTTTTCAATTTAGAATGTATTGCCACTTCTCTTGGGCAGATTTTTTTCTTTCCTTTTGTCTATGCTTTAATCCTAACCATTTCTCATCCTCATTAGAAAGTATTGCATATCTCTCTGTATTCTTCTACCACTTTACTCGTTGTAGAATAACAGATTCCAGTCATAGCTTCTTTTCTTACCATCCTGTATATTGTTTCCATTTAATTCAATGTAACAAATATTTATTAAAGACACAACATACAAAAGATTCCTTGATAACAATATGGAAGATAAAAAGTCTCTGCCTTCACAAAACTTAGTCTTTTAAAGAAACACACAATCAATCAAGGCAGATTATAAATCGTATGACACAGGAAAAGCAAAAGAAGAGGCTCTGATTTCTAATGGAATAATCAAGAAGAGTTTCATAGACACAAAGTACTTGAAGTCAGGCCTAAGAGTGTAGGCAATGCTTTAATTAAATAAAATAAGGTGGAAAGTACATTAAACTAAGGGAAAAGCACGAAGGAAGTCATGCAGAGAAAAAAAGTGGAAGAAAATGCAACAGTTTGTTGCAGATGTTGTACTGTGACTATCGTGGAGATGAAGTTGAAGAGTAAACAAAGGTCAGACAATAGAAATCTTTCAATGCAGACAATAGAAATCTTTCAATGCTATGCAAGGAAATTTGGGCTTGATTCCATTGAAATGAACGAATGATTTAGAATGATCAAGTGAGTCGCTTTACCATTAATACAACTAAATAAGGTCTCTTAGAAATATAAATGTCAAATAACTTGTCATCTGATTTAAAAAGGAAAACAATAAACTCTTTAGAATGAGTAGGTTGTCAGATTTTGTTTGTTTTTAAGATTTTGTTGGTGATAACATTGAAAAAAAATCAGAGAATTATTTTCACTTGGGTTTATTCCTTAAGAGCTGATAATCTTAATGGTCCTTAAATAATTCTCCTCCTCTAGATAGTAATAAGACCTTTTTCACAGTGGCAGATTTCCTATATCATAGAGTTTCATAACAGGTGCTCTTTTATTCATATCTTTAATCCTTCAACTCACCCCTCCCCCTTAAAAGAAGTGGGACCAATTGCTTTAAAAGTTATTTTATAACTTTCCTGTCTACAGGTCACACCTGGTTCTACCTGTGCTGTCTTTGGCCTAGGAAGCGTGGGTCTTTCTGCCATAGTGGGTTGTAAAATATCAGGAGCTTCCAGAATCATAGGTATTGACATCAACAGTGGGAAGTTTCCAAAGGCCAAAGCCCTAGGAGCCACTGACTGCCTCAATCCTAGAGACCAAAACGAACCCATCCAGAAGGTCATCATTGAATTGACAGGAGGAGGTGTGGATTTTTCCCTTGACTGCGTAGGTGGATCTGAAGTCACGGTATGTCTATTTTTCCCTTAGATCTTCTTTCAAATGTTTTCTTTGGCCATTAACTAATAGAGGAGGATACAGTATATTCCTCAAAGTAGCTGTAATCATTCCTTCTTCTTAATATTTTTAAAAGTTGTGACAAGGAAGCAGAACTGTCGCTTCTGATTTCCCACTTCCTCAGCCATGCTCAGGTTCCTCGGTTCTGCGGACAGATCCCTCCCCACTGGGATCCTCTTCACAGTTCACTCTTTTCTTGTGATCAGACAGGCAGCCGTACCAGCATTGACTGTAGATTGTTTGTAGATGTTCATTTTTCTTTTAAGATCATTTTTAAAAGCTCAGATTATTAGACTGCAAATAATATTTTCTAATCTTATTTTCCATGACAATTTCAATTTCTTATTTCTAAGGCACTAGTTGGGGGGCTCTTCATTTCTTCTTCTTTTTTTTTGAGACAGAGTTTCACTATGTCATCCTGGGTTGAGTGTCGTGGCTCCACAGCTCACAGCAACCTCAAACTCTTGTGCTTAAGCAATTATCATGCTTCAGCCTCCAAGTAGCTGGGACTACAAGCACCTGCCATGACACCGGCTATTTTTTGTTTCAGTTGTCATTGTTGGTTAGCTGGCCTGGGTCAGGTTCGAACCCACTACCCTCGGTGTATGTGGCTAGCACCGTAACCACTGTGCTACAGGCGCCAAACTAGTTTCTTCATTTTTAATGAGCTTAAGAAATGTTCCTTTTGACTATTAACCAAATAAAATGGCGAGTGCATTAACTAAGTTGCAGCATTCCTTAGCAAAAGACATAAAGAAACTAATTAACTAATTGAGATACATAAATAGGAATAAACACCTGTTCTGCTTAACTACTTTATATGTTATATACATTTTTATGGTGTTATTGATATTTAATATTTATTAATAATATAGTGGTATATAAAATATTTATTAAAATTAACAAATATTGATGTACATATATTGATTTATTTACCTTATATTTAATAGTAATATATTTATAGATGCATATAAATTAATGTTTACATAATAAATATTTATTAATATTAGATATTAGATAATCTATTGTAAGTGATATTTATTAATGTATTAATAAAGATTTCTAATAATTACCTAATATGAATATGTGTTCTTATATTTCTGTGTATGCTTCTACATAGAAGTCAGCAAAAGATTAAGAGAAAATTTGGAAATGAACATTTTAAAAGAATTATGCCTTATGAGAAGAGAGATTTCCCCCAAAAGACCCGGAAAAGGCAGTTTTATAGGAGAAAATAAAGTAGTGACTGGAGTTTCCCAAAAGCTGCCAGGCATTCACTCACATCTTAAAGTAGAGCAGGGAGAGGTTAGTGACCCACAAACAATCCAGTTCTGTCTCTAAGATCTCAATAAATAGACGTAAAATTAGGTCCAAATAATATATGTGAAATTTTCTGTTACAACAACCAAAAAAAAAAAAACCACAAAATTTGAAATTTTTTTCCTGAACAGTACAATTTGGTATCATTCAGATTTCTTCTCAACTCAGGACAGGCTACATGTCGGCAAGGACCCTCGCAGCTCGAGGCCCCATGTCACTGCTCTAGTCACACACCCATGAAGCCAGCCCTGTCTCTTCTGGTCCAGAAAGAAGGGTAAAGAGCTAACCACAATATATAGGCAATATCCCAAAAACATAGCTTGCTAGAATGCTCTCCAGTGACTAATCACCCAGTGTACATTTCCTCAAAGACAGGAAGCAGAGATTTTTTTTTTTTGGGGGGGGGGGTTGTTTCTTAAATGAAATGACCAAGGAATTCATCAACCAAATTAGCTGCCAGTGGGTTTTTCTTATTTTATCAGCAAGAGGTAGGAAATAGTTATAATATTATTCCTTTTTATTTACATCTTCACTCAGCCTGAATCCTACACCCTCCTCTAGAGAAGGTATAAAGAATAAAATTCTTAGAAAAACTAGCTGAACATTGTGGCCAGCACCTGTAGTCCCAGCTACTTGGGAGGCTGAGGCAAAAGGATCACTTAAGCCCAAGAGTTTGAGGTTGCTATGAGCTACTAGACCATGGCACTGTACCCAGGGCAATAGAGTGAGACTTTGTCTCAAAAAAATAAATAAATAGATAAAATTCTGTACTTCAAGCTCCCAGAATTAGGCTTTGTGCTGTGGCTTCCTTTGGTTCTTACCTGACAGTTGTGTCCTCAACACGAGAATGGTGACACAGAAAGAGCTATGATGACAGGCACAGTACACTGTCCTTCCCATCATTCTTCTCAGAACAGTGTTATTATAACATATGCAGACTGTTTAGAACAGTATCTGGTAGGTAATATGCAATAAACATTAGCTATTGTTGATAATGCATCTACATGGGGCTCCTTATCCTGTATTATTCCCCTGTATTCAAAGCTTTGGGCACTGCTTTTTAAATTGATTTTGGTATCTACAGCCTGAGCTCCTAAAATTGCAAATATTTTAGTATATGTTCTAATATCTTTTGTGGGCTCGGTGCCTGTGGCTCAACGGGCTAAGGCACCAGCCACGTACACCTGAGCTGGCAGGTTCGAATCCAGCCTGGACCCGCCAAACAACAATGTTGGCTGCAACCAAAAGAAAAAAAATAGCCAGGCGTTGTGGCAGGTGCCTGTAGTCCCAGCTACTTGGGAGGTAGAGGCAAGAGACTCGCTTGAGCCCAGGAATTGGAGGTTGCTGTGAGCTGTGATGCCACAGCACTCTATCCAGGGTGACAGCTTAAGGCTCTGTCTCAAAAAAAAAAAAAAAAAAAATATATATATATATATATATATCTTTTGTGGATCTTTCCTAACTCCATGTATCTATGTGTTTCTCTTGATATACAATAAGATACACTCTAGATTCAGCCTAAGGGTAAAATAATATGTTCTGTTTCTTTTCAATATCTTTTTTGATGAAGTTCAAACTTGTATGGAACATGCTATCGCTAATGGAACATCAAGCCTCGAGATTCCATTTAATTTACAATGGTACTATTGATAGGATGTCATTAGTTTGAATCTCATTATCTTCATGCTGAATTGGATAAGTTTTTCCTAAAGCATTGTACGTGCCTACACTGGAGTTCATATTCTACTTTTCTGCTTACTCAGGTAGTCTTTTTGTTTGGTCTTCCAGAGAGCAGCCTTTGAGTGCACAACAATAGGCGGGGGAACTTGTACTCTCATTGGAGTAGCTGCTGGTGACAAAGGATTGACTATTACTGCGCCAGAACTAATACTGGGCCGTACTATAAATTCAACATTCTTTGGTGGTCAGTTTTTTTTTTTTCTTTATAGTGTATAATTTTCTTCATGGTAGTACTGAAATTCTTAGAGTGAACGTTACTGAAATGGAAGAAAATAATTTGTATAGATATTGAGTGCCTAGAACATATTTAATGACTACACAAAAACTATTCTATTTATTACTTGAATGTAAATGGAGTTTATAAGAAAGCTAACTGCAATTAACAAATTGAATTCAATTTGCATTTAAATAAACCAATATAGAGGAACAAAAGGTAAACTTTGTCTTAGTTGAATAGTTCCTTATCTAGAAAGGAAAACAACCTTGAATTTTTTCATAAAGAAAAAATGTAAAAATAGATTTAAGTACAGAAATTTAAAGATAGAAGGGGGAGGCTGGGCATGGTGGCTCTCGCCTGTAATCCTAGCATTCTGGGAGGCCGAGGCAGATGGATTGCTTGAGCTCATGAGTTCAACACCAGCCTGAGCAAGAGTGAGATGCATCTGTACTAAAAATAGAAAAACTGAAGCAAAAGGATCACTAGAGCCCAAGAGTCAGAGGTTGCTACCACCTAGGGCAACCTCTTGAGACTTTGTCTCAAAGGGAAAAAAAAAAAAAATAGAAGAGTTCAACCTATTTGAAGCAAGACAAATATAACCTAATCATTTTATTACTACAACAAACACTGACTAAACTACTTCTTCATATGAAGTCAAGTACTATGTCTTTTTTTTTTTTTTTTTTTTTTGTATTTTTGGCCAAATTATAGGTTGGAAAAGTGTGGATTCTATTCCAAAGCTAGTTGCTGACTACAAGAATAAGAAGTTCGATCTGGATGCACTGGTGACCCACACCCTGCCTTTGGACAAAATCAATGAGGCATATGACCTAATGAACCAAGGAAAAAGGTAAATTAGCAAATAGACTATGGAATGGTTTAGTAAAATGATTCTATTTTTATTTGATGTTAAGAACTAACCAGTTTCTTTTTTCTACCACTTTCCACATCAGAGATACTAGATGTGCTTAAAAGATTAAATAGTTTCCATTTGGAAAAAGGAAACACTTCCATTTCAATAATGTGCACCACTACACAGTTACAACATAAAGGGATGGTATAAATTGACACATATTTTCCCTTTCACAAACAATTAACTGAGGAAGGACTGCTCCCTAGAAAGAGAAGTTCCCACAGAGCATAATTTTAGATCCTTCTGAGCCTGGCATCATTATGTTCTGCCATTTGGCACAGGGCCCACTCCAGACCCTTTGTGAACAGAGAGGGGTGAAAACTATAGTGATGTAAGTAGTGAGCAGTAAATAGCAGGTAAAGGCTACCTGAACCCTCTCGTTTTCTTGCATTGCATGTGGCTCCCATAAGATACCTTCTAATCCACTATTTTAGCTATATTATATTATATTCCCTTGCCATGGATCCTGGAACTGATTTATAGAAATGTCCCAGTTGGGGGATCTCAGTTGGCATTGGGGAACTGGTAAGACTAAGATCGATGACTTTAGGTAAAATGTTTAAGCACAGCCTCAATCTATAGAAGCAAAGGCCAAAAACACCAGGAACAAGATTACATAGAAGAAATACAGGAAAAGAAGAAATGAAAAGAGAAGATATAACAAAAGGAGAGGAAGCCAAAGTAAAATAAAAATGACAGAAGTTTAAAGCACAGAATAAATGTTGCAGAAGAAGAAAATAGTTTTTTAGACCCAGGCTACGTTATGGGAAAGAAACCCACTGACATGAACTCCTCAATGTGCAAACATATTATCTGCCACACATCAAAAAAAGGTCAATAAAAAAGAAAATTTTTTAAAAAGCATTATTTGTTTAAGCTACACTATGTAAATCTAATGCATAAGGCTTGCAATATTTTGCACAATCTCAGTATCCCCATAAAAATTATTCCTCAAGTTAGAAATTGCACTGGAATTTTGGCCTTAGACCATTGACCATCTCTACCATAACCCCTTCCTTTAGAGTTCTCAGTCATAAAATATACCCACAAGGAATGCGAAATGGAGCCAAACAGAAAATGTTGCATTGTTTTATTAGAAATAGGTGGACAAGTCTTTGCTTTTCTCTAAGGAGGCCTTCCTGGTAATCAGCCTAGGGGTAGACATCTGAGTAGGGCCTCCTACTCTTTCTCTGGTCCACTGAAAAAAACACCCGATTGCCCACACAGATGCAAAGGTAGTAACAGGAAAGTCAGAGTGTGGCCTTTCCCAGTTGTACTCACCATATGAATATAGGAAGCACAAGACTGGGCAGATGCTCCTACCATACAAACTGCATAGAAGCAAGGGGGTGGGAAGAAGGGGATGGGACACAATGACCCACCAGCCCATTGAAGTGCAGTGACCCTGCCCCATGAGGAAGAAAGGACACAAAGGTTCTCCTTCCACAGGTAGGAGTAGCTTTAAGGTCCTAGGTGAAGAAAACATTTATGCATGGTACTCCGCTGATGCCAGTGATTTCACAGCTCAGCAGTAATGTCTGAGATTAGAAAGTCTTTGTCCCTAAGACTTAACTCCTCTTTCCTTCTATATGTTGGAGTAAGAACTTTCGGTTCTCAGAAAGTAGCATCCCAACACAACCACCACCCTCTCTTTGATGCCCAACTTTCCCCTTGGCTATAGGGGAATCAAAAGCAATGCCAAAGTCTATGCCAAGACTAAAGCCTCACCTCCTCCCCCACACTTGGTCTCTTCTACTTCTCGACATGAGAACATGCTCAGGGTCAAGTGAGGGGCCTCCATTTCCCCCCAGTTCACTACCACTATGTGTAAAATATTATTAAATGCCACAAGTGGAAGAAGATGACAAGATAAAAGAAACTAACAAAGTCAATGTCTACAAAAGAAGACCAGATCCTTAAACCAAAAAAAAGAGAAAAAAAAAATTATTCACGGGCTTTGCTTAAATTTATCATGAAAATTATATTTATTGGTTTTTTTTTCTACTAACAGCATCCGAACAGTCCTCATCTTGTGAAGATTCCAGGAGTGATTTGGAATACATCTGATTGAATCTGAACCTGGTTAATTTATTACCTGATATAATGAAACAAGGAAAGCTACGAATGTAAACAAATATTTATAGTTAATATATCAATATAAAAGAACTTTACAATAGAATTTGTACCCATAAAATATATTTTTCTATGTTAAATATGACAATTAAAGTGTTTAGAAATAGAATATGATGTCTAGAGGTTGTTAAAACTAGTTCTGGGAAAATAAAAGTAGGGAATGAGATATTTAACAAATAAAACTAGATTGGAACATGTTCATAATTGTTTACGTTGAGATAAGACTATATGGAGTTTCATTATACTGTCTATGTTGAAAATTTTCCACAATAAAAAGATTTTCACTGGAAAAAAAATCACTATATATATTTTGTGTATTGACATATAAAATGCTATTGTATAATTTGCATCCCTTTAAGCTCAGAGCTGCTTTTTTAAATAAGCTGCTAAACAATCTCCTTTTAACATTTGTTAATTTCTTTTCTTTTTGGCCTCAGTCTATTATTGTTAACTATAATCACAAGTAATGGGATATCAGAATTTAGTAAATGAAAGCTTTAAAAAGAAAAAAACACATCTATACTCTCAAATTTCTATCTCTATTAAAAGAACTGCCTTTTCATCTTGAATAAGTATTACAACATATAATAATATGTTTAGTGCTTTACTGTTTAATATCTGTAATTGGCACTATAATGCTATTTTATAGTCAAGTAAAAGTGATAAAAAATCAATGTACTTATAATAAAGTAACATAACAAAGAACAATATTTAGTAATATGACTTAGCAAATAGATTTATATTAAAAGTAGCAAGTTTTCAAACTCTTATACATGTTACAATGGATAGTTTAAATGAATAACATGGATAATAATTTGGGTAAAAAGGCTTGCTCTTACCTTGTAGTAACTTCTGAAACCTACTAGTTTTCTATAAAAATTGTTTACCATGCATTGAACTCTATGAGTGTTAATGGACAAAGAGGGTCCAGCTACCTGGCACTGTCCAGCCAATATGCAGAGACAGGGTTTAGGTCCAAACAAGCTTTATCTTCAGAAGGCCAGAGAGTCCAGAGAACAGTGAGAGTGGCCCCTAAATTCTGTTCTGCCTCAGTTACAATCCTAATAAGTTTTATAATGAAATACAAGAAACCAACCCAGAAAATTTTAACTTTAACCTGATAGGAAGTAACACCAAAGTAGTATCTATTCCAACAATGCAAAATGCTTAAACAACAGAAAGGTAGTTTTCATTTTAACAAAATATGTAACAGAGTTATAAGAGAAAATATTATATGATCAAAGTAACCTTTACCGATATCACAATACCTATCGTCTATGTGTGACTACCTCCTTAGAGTCTCCTGAAATAAACATCCTCACAATCACAGTGAGACCAGCCTAAGCAAAAGCTAGACCTCATCTCTATCAAAAATTGAAAAATTAGCCAGGCATTGTGGCAGGCACTTGTAGTCCCAGCTACTCAGGAGGTTGAGGCAGGAGGATCATTTAAACCCAAGAGTTTGAGGTTGCTGTGGGCTAGGCTGAGGCTTGGCACCTGGGCAACAGAGTAAGACTCTGTCCCAAGAAATAAGGAAGGAAGGAAGGAAGGAAGGAGGGAGGGCGGGAGGGAGGGAAGGAAGGAGAGAAGGAAACGACATTGTAATCCAGTAGTCCCAGTTCTCTCTCTCGCTTTCTCTCTCTCTCTCTCTCCTCCTTAACAATTGCTCCTGTAGTAAGTGCCCCTGCTCTGTTAGTTTTCTAATTTCAGTACTGTGACTCAAAAAAACAAAAATTATAAAACACCCAAAACAAACAAACAAAAAAAGCTTCTGATTGTTTTTATCAAAGTTGTTAGGATTATTTATAAAATCAACGATACCTCGGAGTGAAGCGTGTGTGTTTACAGCATATCCTTGATTATTTTTTTTGCAGTAGAGGCTTTTTCTTTACCATGCACCTAGTTGAAATTCCTGGCAAATATAACAAACCGTAGTGTAATTCTTCAAAATTCATACCCAATGCCTAGGTTAGCCAAATATCTCTCTCTCAAAATGAGGAATGAATGCTGAACTTTTCTATGATACACCGGAGATAGTACAAACTATATACCAGTGGTGCAACTGGCAATATGTAGAAAACTTCCACTTAACACCTACATTTCAAAGATATAACAAAAAGTCTGCAAACTACTAACAGATAACTACTTTCCCTGAGTGTTCTCACAGTCATGCTTCACTTAAAGATATCAAATGATATATGGGTCTAAAAAAAAAACTAATTTGGGGTGTCAGAAATGATTACAGATCTTTAAGGATACTAGTTAATAGGGTGCACAATACTTGAATTTGCAAGGCAATATAATCATAATGTATTCCTTTGAGATGGGAAAAATGCAGTTGTAAGATGTATTCACTATGCCCTCAGACACCTTAGCTTACACTGTCATTGTTTTCCAAATACTGCTATAGTGCCCTCTGGTGTTTTCTTCTGTTTTCCCATCTTCTACATTCTATTTTCTTCAAAAGAAGAATCAAAAAAAGAGTAAGAGCAACTTTCATTTTTATCACTGTTGACATTTTAAAGAGCATTTTCATGCATATCATTTCATCTGACTCGCCAGCATTGTCCACAGGACCATAAGCTGCTTGACGGCAGAACCATTTTCCTTACAGACAGCAGGCCTCCTACAACACACCCTTTGAAGGAAGCAAGGCGGAATTTATAAACTTCATTAAATGAATCCTGTATTATGGGAAAAACAGACCATTTTTCTGACTGGCTTATGAGAACTATGATTCTCACCTGCAAGCTGAGAGATGCAAGCATTCTTTTAAGGATGGATGGGAACAGGTAGGACAACTGTCCTAGTTCCTAGGAGATACTTGCTGAAGAAATTAGGGGTAGATTTCATGAGGTTTGCAACTCAAAAGGTTCATCAAATGTCGGGCAGAATTGGTGTACACTTGTAATCCCAGCACTTTGGGAGGTGAAGGCAGAAAGATCACCAGAGGCCAGAAGTTAGAGGCCAGCCTGAGCAACATAGTAAGACCTCCACCTCTACAAAAAATAAAATAAATAGCTGGGCATGTTGATCTCACTTGTAGTCCCAGCTTCTTGGGAGACTGAAGCAGAAAGGCCCACGTAAGCCCAGGAGCTGGAGGATGCAGTGAGCTGCGATCTGCCACTGCACTTTAGAGCAAGACCCTGTCTCCATCAATCAGCCCATTAATAAAATTTTTTAAAGGTATGAGAGAGAGATATATAAATGTGGCAAAAATATTAATTGGCACATCTAGGTGAAAGACATATTGATATTTATTGTCCTGTTTTACAAATTTTGAAATCTTGAAACTTTTTAAAATAAAAAGTTGGCTGAAAAAGAAATGGTTTACAACTTCAGTTTCAATCGAGAAATCACTTTTCATAATATTCCTGACACGTAGTCTGTCAACTTTGGGTTAAATATCTTCACAGGCCAACTTCTTCCTTATGGCTAAAGCTAAGATCTGCCTTCCTAGTCCTGCTCCTTGGAACATCACAGAGTAAGCTCAGTCCCTCGGATGGCTGAGGACAGCTGTGTGCTTTCTTACCCCCAACGATCAGGTCCCCTTCATCCTAATTAAATATCTTTAAGTATAACTTAAATTAAATATGCCATATGCAGGCATATGGCTCAACGGGCTAAGGCGCCAGCCACGTACACATGAGCTGGTGAGTTCGAATCCAGCCTGGGCCCGCCGAACAATGACGGGTGCAACCAAAAAAAAATATATATATATATATATGCCATATGCAGTCTAAATAATATATTATTTGGAAAGGTATGCTAGCAAAGTTTGTATTTATATATTCTTTGGCAGACATCTCCTATTCTTGATAAATATTGACTTTTATAAAATCCCTAAATACTTCCTCTCTGAGATCTATTAAAGCAGATCGCTCTTATTCTATAACTTTAAACCCAAGGACAGACTGTTTATACATGTAGTCTCTCAAGTTTTAAAGTCTTTTTGGAAGGAAATTATAAATTAATGTGACATTTAATAATACAGAAGAAAAACAATGTCCTCATTTTATTGTATTAACTAATTATTATCCCTTCTCCATTCCTGCCAATAGAAAACTATTCAATAGGCCTGCTCATATGTAGCTAATAAAATTTTAGAGCCAGGTCTTAACAATGAAAATCCCTGCAATTAACCAAAGGAATCTAAGAAAGATATGAAAGAGATGTCCCTTATCCTTGCAAGTATGAAGAAAGAAACATAATTCCATTATCATAAACTGTTTCCCAAGAAAACCTAGTATTAAATTATAAACATTCCCAAGAATATCAATTTGTTCTCAGCATATGGAGATGTGTGAATAATCATAACTGTTACTAGAACACCTTCTGTTCTTTATTAAAAAGAAATCATCTCCATTAATAGAAATGTTATTTAAACCAAAAGGTCTTGTATGACTCTGAAGACTTTAGAAAGTATTGCTTTGTCCTGTGAAAATAGCGTCCAAAAGGAATTTGTAATCCTGATTGTTTTACTAACAAGATTTTGACATGGTTAGAATATTATAATGGACATCCCAGTATTTCTAAATTTTAAGTAATTAATTAAATTTCTCAGTATTCCTAAATTTTAATGAATTAATTTCTTAATTTTCCTGCCAAATTAAGAGATCATTCACACTTTCCTCTGCATGCATAATGGAATTATTAAAAGTTTATGCCTTCACTATATTTATTTTTTAATCATAGATTCTGAATCTATGTTTTATTTACATTAATAAATGAATGATGACTTCTATAAGCAGAAGTATGACAGTGGGAGAACAATTCTCTAAGTGGGATTCTCACTGATCCCAGTGAGAACAGTATCTGCCTCCTCAGTGATGAAAGGGATCCAGTGTAATCAGAAAGCAACTGTCTAGACCCCCTGAGGTATTACCATGTTTGGGGGACCCAGGGCTGGTGGCAGTGCTTCTCAATTGGGTACTCAGCAGTGGGAGAGCTAAAATAGCCTTGGTAAGGGAATGTCTATGCTGTTGGGTTCATGTCTATGCTTTTCTCTGCAGCCACTACATTTATGAGCCCACTAAACAAGCACTTGGACAACCTGCTGAACATCCCTAGGGTGGGTCATCTTGTTCACCTGATTATCGACAATGTCACCCAAAATCAGATCTTTTGGTGAGAATCACATGAAACAAATTTCGTCACACTTGTTGGTCATCACATATCTCGTCTGCAGATTCTCTTATTACCAAATTTATAATCTTATTCCTTCAAAGTCCCTGGTCATGACACCAAATCATTAATTACTACTCATCAATCAATGTAGATCCTTACCTCAGGCTAGTTCATTCCTGTCAAACAGGACTCACAGAAATATAATGCTTGAGCTTCTGTACCCTGGCAAGATTTCCAAGTCTATCAACAGCCAGAATATTCAGCAAAGTATTTGTAAATCAAGCTGAATTTTTCTTCAGGTTCTATGAACTGCTCCTAGAACAGAAAGAATTTCCCCTAAGTGGTGGAAGTGAAATAGGAGTGTAAGCTAATTGCTCAGGCTGTTTACTGTGCCTCCAGGATATGCTTGGGTCCAGTCCTATATATAAATAAATAATCACTACTACTTTATATACCAGCCTCTTGAATATGTCCAGTGTTATATTATAATTCTGTGGATCAGACAATACCCAGTTCATGGTGAGACAACTTAAATAACACAATCATCTAGTATTGCTCACAGTCAGGCATTTAATTTTAATGAGGGCTAAAAAGACTATGACTTTGATCTAAAACTTGAGGTTCTCCACCACGATTCTACTAGTGGAACTTGACACAGGCTTCATTCAATGGCTGCCACAAACACTTAAAAACCATTCAGTCCATAAAAGGAAAACATCAAGAGTTTTTCTCATGTAGTCTAGACCAGTCAAGACTTCTCCCCCCTAAACTCTACTCTAATCAGTATTAATAGGTGGGAGCTTCCCCCAAATAATGCTGCCTACACTGGTTGACTATTCATCAGCCATTCTTCACTTCTCCCTTAGAAACAGATCCCCAATTCACATTTAATTTGATAATTGCCCCCTCACTGCCTACTCTGACTGAAAACATCAAGAGATGGAGGTAGATAGGACATGAAGAAATTGACCTCACAGGGTTGCTGCTCAGGCAAGGTCCTTATAGAGGCTTCAAGTCAGACAGTGGCATCCTCGACAGATGATAGATAAAAGAAAAAGAAGTTTTATTTGGCAAGGAACGATTAGTGGAGATCAGGGATTCAGGATAATCTGAGTTATTACTATCTTTCAATATGTCCTCATTACGATATTAGGGGTTCTGTTATTTCCCATCAATGCCCTAGTGTTCATATAAGAGATCTGGTGCATTCCTGCAAACTTAATCAGTGTTGCAACTGGAAACCTCCAGGGCCAACTTTTACTTTGGCTTCTAGCTAGTTCAGCCTTATGACTTCAAGAAATGATTAATTCTTCCATTATTGTCACTTCTAGGCATCAGTTCATACTGAAAGATACACATATCTGGGATATCAAATTTATAGGCACAGAATTTTGATGTCCATGAGATCTACAGTGATTTTCCCTCTTCAATTTCTGATATTAATAATTTGTGTCAGGCCAGGCACAGTGCCTCACCTCTATAATCCTAGTACACTGGGAGGCCAAGGCAGGAGGATCACTTGAGTTCGGGAGTTCAAGACCAGCCTGAGAAAGAGCAAGATTCCATCTCCACAAAAATAGAGACATCATCATAATTTGTGTTTTCTTCTTTTTTTTTTTTTCTAAATTAGGCTGGCTAGAGACTAATGGATTTTATTGATCTTCTCCAAGAACCAATTTTTGGTTTTTTTGACTTTGTTTTCAATTTTATTGATTTCTGGTGTAATTTCTATTATTGTTTCTTCTGCTTGCTTTCAATTTACTCTTTTCCCAATTTCCTAAGATATACGTAGAAACTTAGATTATCAATTTTAGATCTTTCTTCTTTTCTAATATATGCAATGTTATAAATTTCTCTCAACACTGCTTCTACTACATCTCA
This sequence comes from Arctocebus calabarensis, assembly GCA_963573935.1. Lineage (NCBI taxonomy): Eukaryota > Metazoa > Chordata > Mammalia > Primates > Lorisidae > Arctocebus > Arctocebus calabarensis. Next base: position 15,174 of record CAUYON010132204.1, read on the forward strand.
CACATTTTAATAGTTGTATTTTTGTTTTCACTTAGTTTTAAGTATTTAAATTTGCAATAGACATTTATAACTAACTCAATTCCACTTTTAAAAAACACTACACTACTTGACAGGAAGTATTTTATAATAACAAAAAAATCCTAATTTCTTCCTCTTAGCCCTTGTACCACTGCTGTCACTCACTTCACTTTTACGCAAACTACACTTGTTGAATTTTAATTTCTCTGGAGACTTCTTTTCTTCTTTGAGATAAGTTATTTGGAAGTGTATTGTTTAATCTCTCAGTATTTTTTTTTAACATGATGAAAGAGCACAGGAATGGGTTTTATTTTCACCTCAAGAATATTTAAATTGAGGGAAGAAGTTGGCTTTTATTGTTAAAATTTGAGAGGCATCGAACACGTGATAGAGGAATTGTCATCATAAAAGTTCGTCTAGTAAAGTTTTAAGTGACCAGTGTATTTTAAGACTTTCTATTATTTATTTCTAGTTTAATAGTCATTGTGGTTAGATAGTATATGTCTTTTATATTTATTGATGTGTGTTTATGTCTCCAAATGTGGTATATCTTGGTGAATGTTCCATGTGAACTTGAGAAGAAAGTCTATTTTGCAGTTTTGGATAAAGTAGTCTATAGATGTCAATTATATTCCATTGATTGATGGTGCTATGGAATTCAATTATGTACTTAGTTTCTGCCTACTGTATCTGTCCATTTCTCATAGAGGAGCACTGAAGACTCCAACTATTAATATCATAATGTATTTATCTATTTCTCATTACAGTTCTATCAGTTTCTGTCTCATGTATTTTGACACTTTTATTAGGGCATATCCACATTATGAATTGTTCTGTCTTCTTAGGAAATTGATCCTTTTATTGTTATATAATTCCTCTCTTTTAAGCTTGATAATTTCCCTAGTTCTGAAGTCTGCTCCATCTGAAGTTAATTTAGCTCCCCAGGTTTCTTTTGATTATGATTATATCTTTCTCTACCCCTTTACTTTTCATTGATATATCTTTTATTTTAAGTAAGTTTCTTGTGGACAGGGGTCCCACAAGGGTCTTATTTTTTGATTCATCTGATAATCTGCCTTTAAATTGGTGAATTTATGTGGGAGTTAGGCTGATTTCTCTGTGGCCCCTCCCATGCAGGATAAAGCACAGAGGTGGGCCATCCTTGGAGCTCTTTATCAAGAACCAGATGAAAGGAATCTGGAGACAGCCCAGACAGGGTGATGTCTTCAAGACCATCCCTGCATAGAGAATCAGCAGGCAGGTGACTAAGCCTTGTGAACTCTTGATCAGTAGATTAGAGAAGCCTGTTTGCTCTGTGGAAAGGAACTTGTTCCCCCGCCCCCTCCTCTTCTCTGAATGCATATTGGGCTATTGTTGACAATTTATTGCCCTATACCCTGCCTTACTCTTCTACCCTTCCTTCTAAGGGACTCGGGATTCTTTTGTTCCTATTTTTAAATTTTGACAAATGTTTTGTCTTAGAGAGCAATAAAAGGTTTCTGAGGAATTAGAGCACTGCTACATTGCCTCAGTCTGTCACTCAGGCCATGAGACAATGTATGCCTCTCCAGGCTTTTCAGACTTTATGGATTCAGTTGGTATGAAGTCTCCTTCTTTCTTCTATGAAGTCTCCTTCTTTCTTCAGCACAGTCTCCCTTGTTTGCCCCCAGCCTGGGTCAAGGTCCCCCCAAGAACCCTGCCATATTTAGACTATTAACATTGAAAGTGATGTTGATATAGTTGGTTAATGTCTACTATGTTTGTTACTATTTTCTACTCGTTGCCTTTGTCCTTTGTTCCTATTTTTATCTTCTCTTTTTCTGCTTCTCTGGTTTTAATCAAGCATTTTATATGATTTAATATTCTCTCCTTTATTAGTATATCAATTATACTCCTGTTTTCACTATTGTTTTTTTACTGGTTGCCCTAGAGTTTGCAGCATACATTTATAACTAATCTAATTCCACTTTCAAATAACACTACACTACTTCACAGGTAGTGCAAGTATTTTATAATATCCAAAAAAATCCTACTTTCTTCCTCCGGGGCCTTGCACCCCTGTTGTCACTCATTTATTTCACTTTTATGTAAACTGCACTTGTTGAATAGATTGTTGCCATTATTGTTTTGAACAAATTGCTATCTGTTATATCATTAGAATAAGGAGAAAAAGGTTTTATTTTGCCTTCACTTATTTCTTCTCTAATGCATTCCCTTTCTGTTGATCTGAGTTTCTAACCTATATCATTTTCTTTCTCTCTAAATTTTTAAAAACACTTTCTGCAAGCCTACTGCCCTCAATTTTTATCTAAATTCTTTATTTCTCCTTCACTTTTGAAAGATAATTTCAGTGGATACAGAATTCTAGGGTTCTTCTTTCACACATTATATATTTCATTCCACTCTCATCTTACTTGCATGATTTCTGAAGAGAAATTAGATGTAATTCCTATGTTTCCTCCTTTATATGTAAAATGTATTCTCTGGCATCTTTCAAGCAGCTTCTTTATCATTGATTTTCTGTAGTTTTCATGTGTTGTGCCTAGATGAGGTAATTTGGCATGTATCCTGTTTTGGTGTTCTCTTAGTTTCCTGGATCTGTGGTTTGGTACCTGCTATTAATTTAGGGGAAATACTCAGCCATTGTTTAAAGCAACATTGTTGCTTTAAATATTGCCTCTGTTTCCTTCTCTCTTTCTTTTCCTTCTGGTATTCTCATACATGCATTTTGTAGTTGTTCTAGAATTCCAGGATGTCTTTTGCTTCTTTGTCTTTTTACATTTCAGTTTTGAAAATTTCTATTAACATATCCTCAAGATCAGAGAATCTTTTCTTAGCATGTCCAGTCTACTAATATCCCATTGAAGGCATTTTTTTACAGTATTTTTTTATTTCTACCATTTCTTTTCAATTCTTTCTTAGAATATCCACCTCTCTGCTTAAATTATCCAGCCGTTCTTGCATGTTGTCTACTTTTTCCATTAAAGCCCTCAGCATGTAAATTAGAGAGGTTCTAAATTCATGACTTGATAACTCCATCATACTCTGGGTCTGGTTCTGAGGCTTCCTTTGTCCATTCAAACTGTGCCTTCTAATTTTTTTATTTTTTGAGCTAAAGTCTCATTCCATTGTCCTGGATAGAATACTGTGGTATCATATCTCACATCAACCTCAAACTCTTGGGCTCAAGTGATCCCCTTGCCTCAGGCTCCCAAGTAACTGAGACTATAGGCATCTGCCACAATGCCCCACTAGTTTTTACTAGAGATAGAGTCTCACTCTTGCTCCAGGCTGGTCTCAACTCCTTAGCTCAGGCAATCCATCCACCTCCACCTTCCAGAGTGCTAGGATTACAGGCATGAGTCACTGTGCCCGGCCTTGTGCCTTGTTATTTATTAAAAGGCAGACATGATATATTGGATAAAAGAAACTGCAGTAAATACAGGCCTATAGTAACGTAGTGGTAAGGAAAAGGGAGAGGAAGCTTTCTATAGTTCTATAATTTTATCTCAATCTTTTAATAAGCCTGTGCCCCTGGGTTGTGAATGTCATTGTTCTCATTTTTTTTTTCTTTTTTCATTCCTTTAGGTGGAACAGGATGGCTAAAGGAGGCTGAAACTGGGTATTTCCATTTTCCCAGGTTGGTTATAGCTCTGATAAAAACTCCAGTAGGTTAGGCACCAGTAAAATAGAGTTCCTCTTGAAGACAAGCCTTGTTAAGAATAACAGAAAGTTGTGCCATATTTCAAATTGGTTACTTTTCTACTCTCCCCTTAAGGAAGAAATACAGAAGTTTTCCCCAGTCTTCTCTATGAAAACTCATGGAGGTACAACTCAAAACTGTGTGAGCTCTCGTCATGACTAGGACTTTTAGAGTTTTAACTCTCAAACTAATTTCCAATGAGCCTCCAGCAATTACAGGCAGTCCCTAAGTTACAAACATATGTTTAGTACAACTTGCACTTACAAACAGAGGCTATTACAGTACGTACCTGAGTTACGAACATCCCAGCTGATGTATGTCTTACACTTACAAATAGAGGCCATTGTAAGCAATAAGAAAATGTACCTGTTCCAATTTACACACAAAGTCAACTTAAGAACAAACAAACAGAACCTATCTCACTCATAACCTGGGGAGGTTCCTGTAGCAGTGGATTTCTACTCTGCTAAGTCGTGATTTTCTGTATCCATCTTTCTTTCTCTAGTTTAGGGGTAGTAGCAGTTTTCCCTATGAGCTCGCTTCTCTCATGGATCTAAGAAGAGTTATTAATTTCTCACTTTGTTCAGCTTTTAATTTATCACTAGGATAGAGGGATGACTTCTAAACTTCTCACATATTAAACCAAAACCAAGAAGTCCTCTCCATTATTGTTAAACAAGGTACTACAAAAATGCAAGTGTCAGCTGAGCACAGTGGCTTGTGCTTATAATTCCAACACTTTAGGAGGCCAAGGGAGGAGGGCAGGGGGATTGCTTAAGGCCAGGAGCTTGAGACAAGCCTGGGCAACATAGGAAGACCCTATGTCTAAAAAAAATTTAAAAATAGCCAGGTGTGGTGGCACACACCCGTATCCCAGCTACTCGGGAATTTGAGGCAGTATTCCTGTGCCCAATTGAAGGTTACAGTGAGCTTTTACTTAGCCATCCATTCCAGACTGGGCAACAGAACAAGACGCTATAGGAAGAAAGAAAGAGGAAAAGAAAGGGAATAGGAATAGTAAAGGAACATGGAAAAGAAAGGAAAGTGAAAAGGAAGGAAGAAGGAAAAGGAAGGGAAGGAAAGAGAGAGAGAAAGGGGACAAAAAAGGAAAAAAGGAAAGAAAGAAAAGGAAATAAGACTGAGGAAGAAAGAACAGAAAAGAAAAGAAAAGAAAATGTAAGTGTCTCTTCCTGAAAGGTAGACAACATAACTATAGTAGAGGGAAAAATTAACTCTGCTAAAAGCTCTTTATATTCCCAGTACTTGTGTTCCAAGCAGATACAAAGGCCTGAAATTAAGAAAAAGCATAGTATTTTTAAAGAACTACAAATGTGCCATAAGGTCAGTGTGAAAATTATGTGGCAGAATAGCAGGAAAGAGGATGGAGATGTACACAGAATGAGTTTATTTGGGGCCTAAATGGCCTAACTATAGAGTTTAGATTTTACTCATCTCTTAACTCTTGAAAATTTTTCAACAAAAGAATGGCATTTATTTGTGTATAGCCCACCTCTATTAAAAATTATTAAAGGCTGATGGGAAATGGCTTTGGCTGATGCGTATTTTAGAGTGCATTAGATTCAGGGGTCTGGCATTAAGGAAATCAGATGGAGGCAATGTCAGCAATTCTGTAAGAAATGAGGAGAGCCTGATCTAAGGCAACAGCACTGGGGAGAGAGAGGCCCAAGGGAGAACTATTTAAGGCTTGGTGATTAACTGAATGCAGGGATTGAAGGAAATGGAGAAGTTGTGACTCCTAGGTTTCTTTCTGGGACAAGTAGCTGGATAGTGTCACAACACAGAGACAGAAGGAAGAGTCCCTGTGATGAGAAAATACAAGATGAGTTTTATTTTCATTTATTTATTTTAATTTCAGATTAATATGTAGATACTATTTTTTATTTTTACTTATTTTTTTAATTTCAGATTCATACAAGAGTTTTAGACAAGTTGAGCTGGAGATGACTGTGGGATATTCTAATGGAGGCAAAATACCCAGTAGCAGTTATATGTCCAAGCCTGGAGTTTAGGGGAGTCATTCTGATTGGAGATAATAATTTGGTAGTCGTCCTTCTATAAATAAGTTAAAAGATAGTGTGGATGAGAGGAAAGAAAGGAAAGACTTTGGACAGAATTTTAAGGTATGTACCCTAAAAAACAGACGTTTAAAAAGGCTGAAAAACAGACAAAGAAGAATGTTGTGCCTAGAAGACCTGTTAATATTTTAACAAAGTTCAGCGTCTATTAACAGGGTTTAAGAATAAACCAGCAAATCTCTATTCCCCCTCTCTCTACACTCTGGCCCACGCCTAAAACGCACCTGATACGTTAAGGTTGCTCAAGTTTCAGGAGACTTTTCCTGTAAAAGTTCTCTCCCCATTGTCCTACTGTTCCCCTCCAAATCCTACATACACTTCAGGAAACGCTGCGATGGAAGCCTGGGAAGTTTCAAAAAATTGGCCCTGTTCCTTTGCACCTTCTTTATCATTACCCTCACAGGTCACCTTGAGATGGTGAGTCCCCTGAAGGGCTATATCTCATTCGTCCTGTGTCCCCAACACAAGTCTGTACCAAGGGAGGAAGCATTTGCCCGAGGAACACAAAGAGCACGCCTCTCACTGCTTCTCACGAGCTTCCAGTCAAACTCCCGTTTCCTCACCTTCCACGTGTCTAATCAGGCCTTACATACAGCTACTGGGCTAAAATTTCACGAGGAAACCGCTCCTGCACAAATGTGTTTGTACAGCCCGTACATGCGTATTTAGCCACAAAACCCGCCTCTCCAGCCTCTCGGGCAAGACCAATCCAGCGTCTGCAAAAGCCACGCCTGAGGCCCCGCCTTTCCGCCTCCACGCCCCGCCCCACGCGGGGACGCGCTCACGCCCCCGGCGACGCACGCAAGCCCCGCCCCCGTCGGTGGACGCACAATCCGTCCCGGCGCGGCTCATCCCGGTGGCCCGCTCGTGCAGACCTGAACCCGTAGACATGGCTCACCAGGTATCGCCGGCCCGGCAGAGGGCCCTGCGGCGGAGGGCGGAGAGCACCGGGGGGAACCAGGACGATGGCCTCCGGGCGGCGCAGGGCTCCTCCCAGCACGGGAGCCCGCTACTGGAGCTGGAGTCGGGCCTACGGCCCGCGGCTCAGTAGAAAGGAGGAAAAAGCGGCATTGTTTCGGCTCCTTAGCCAGAAGCAGCTGGATCGGGGTCGGGGTCGGGGTGGAGAGAGCCAGACAGTGGGGCCTGGGGGTCGCTCAGGTCGGTATCCTAGTGGAAATGGCTTTGGAGCGGCCGCTCATTGCTCTTTACGAGAAAATAAATAACTTGCTCGGGGTCATGTTTGCAGCTTGCGTACTTGGCAAAGCTGTTGCCAGAGCGAGTGCGCTTGTGTTTTATAATTGTAATTCATAATTGAGCGTACGCCTAATTACTGTGCCACCAATTAGTGTCTTTTGGGACGACGCCTCGGTCCCTTTCAGTGGCATTTTTAAGCACTTAGGTACCAAGAGATTTATATCCTCCTTAGTGTATATTCTCCTACAGTGTGTTTAATGGGCACACTACAGATAGGGAGTTGGGATTCGAACCCAGGGCTATTCATTCGTGACAAGTTTCTGAGGCAGAAATATATATGTTAATCAGTATAATGTTGCCGTTTTAATGCTTTGCAAACTTTAGACATTTTCTAAGGAGGAAACTTTGGAGTTTGAAAGAAATGGTACCAGGATGTGGTGGTGTGTGCCTAAAGTACCAACTACTTAGAGGCTGAGGCTGGAGAATCCCCTGAGCCCAGGAGTTGGAGGCTGCCAGAGCTGTGTGATTGTGCCTCTGCACTCTTGCTTTGTGAGAACCCCATCTCAAAAAAAAAAAAAAAAGAGAGAAGAAATGATAAACTCTTTCAAACTTGAACTAGCAATTGTTTTTCCTTATTGTAAGGTATCTTTATTCAGAGAAGGTGAAAAATTATTTCTCTCATAGTTCAAATGTGGAAGTAGGGCCATTTTCAGTGGATTTAGAGTGGGGCTTTGTTTTGCATAAAATTATCAGTGCAAGGAAAGAAAGGGTTAAGCTCCTTTCAGATATTTTTTAAAGGAGAGGGATGTGAAACTTTGAATAAAGTATTTTTTTATTTATTTATTTTTGAGACAGTCTCACTATGTTGCCCCTGGTAGAGTGCGTCGGCGTCACTGCTTCAACTTTAACTTCAAACTCTTGGGCTTAAGCAATTCTCCTGTCTCAGCCTCCAAGTAGCTGGGATTACAGGCGCCCACCACAACGCCAAGCTATTTTGTGATTGTTGTTGAACCTGCCAGCCTCAGTGCACGTGACTGGCTCCATAACCACTGTGCTACAGCCACCAAATTATTTATTCTTATTGCTGCTTTGTTGATATTCTGAATCAGACCTTTGAGATTTTGTTTTGAGATTTTTGATTCATGAAGGTGAAAGAAGACCCTCATTGCAGTATCTGAATTCTTTTGTGTTACCAGATTTACTATCTACAATTAAATTTTAAAAGTGATAATTTTCAGGCTCACCAGTTTACATAGGCATCTCCTTAAATCTATATGTATAGCTCACTTGTTTTCTGAAACTTTGTTCTGTTGCTACCAATAACAGCTTATTTTTTGCAAAGCTACACTGTGTCAATGACTATTAGGGACTTCATGTTCACTTTCATTCACCCCTCACAGCTATCCTGTAGGTAATGCATTTTGTTAACATTTCTAACTAACTACCTCTTCCTTACCCTTCACTATCACAATAAAAAGTGAAATTTTTCCAGACCCACCAGAGTTACACCCTTTCCCCACATTTTGCATTCTGTAGCACTTTGTGCCTATTTCTTTAAATCACATTCTTTATAATTACTGATTTTTAAGGATATCTCCTAAAAACCCAATGGTTTTCAACCTTTGTCTATCAACACATTTCATAAACATTAGGTAACCTGGTCAAAACTTTTCCTCATTGTACTTCATTTCCCTGGTAGTGGAGGAGTGTACTGAATATAGTCTCTAAAGCAGCTCTATTCGTTAGATACACTATATGGATCATACATATAATTTAAGATTTTTTGGTAGCCACATTAAAAGTGAAAAGAAATGTGTGATTAATTTAACAGTACAATTATTTGATCCAATATACTCAAAATACTGTTTCAATGTGTAAGCAATATTTTTAAAAATACAATTAATGAGATATTTTTACTTTTTTTGTTCTAAGTCTTCAAAATCCAAAAATGTTTACAAGTATGACATCTATCAGTTCAAACTGGGCATGTTCTAAGTGCTCAATAGCCACACTTGGCAAGTGACTTCTGTATTGGACAACCCAGTTATAAGTGGTGGGTATAGTTAAGTTTCAGCATTATCCTCCTTCCCACCCTGCAGTTTAAAAAAACAATGGCATTGGGTGGCGCCTGTGGCTCAGTAAGTAGGGCGCTGGCCCCATATACTGAGAGTGGTGGGTTCAAACCCGGCCCTGGCCAAACTGCAACAAAAAAATAGCTGGGCATTGTGGCGGGTACCTGTAGTCCCAGCTACTCGGGAGGCTGAGGCAAGAGAATCACCTAAGCCCAGGAGTTGGAGGTTGCTGTGAGCTGGGTGATGCCATGGCACTCTACCGAGGGCGATAGAGTGAGACTCTGTCTCTACAAAAAAAGGGGGGGGGGCGGGGAAGAAAGATGGCATTTAAACCAGCCTGAGCACAAGAATGTCACAGTGTGCATGTTAGACATACAGATTGCTTGAAGCCCTTGCCAGATCCGGTGAACTAGATTCTTTTGGAACCTATATTCTTAACCTGCTATTGTTTATGCATGGTAGAAGGTCATTGACTATTTGAAGAATAAAACTTTTTAACTTTTTAAGAGGCTTTTACAGCCTGGTGCATGGCTTACACCTGTAATTCTGTAATACTCTGGGAAGCCAAGACGAGAGGATTCCTTGAAGTCAGGAATTCAAGACCAGCCTCAGCAAGAACAAGATTCCATCTCTACTAAAAAAAGAAAAATTGGCCAGGCTTTATAGCAAGCAGCTCTTGTCCCAACTGCTTGATAGACTGAGGAAGGAGGATCACTTTGAGCATAGAAGTTTGAGGTTGCTGTGAGCTAGACTGATGTGATGGCGCTCCAGCCTGGGTGACAGAGTGAGTTACTAGCTAAAAAAAAAAGAAGGAAGAAAAGAAAAAGGCTTTTAGCTCTGACCAGTGGTTATCTCAAATTAAATCTTTTTTTTTTTTTTTTGAGACAGAATCTCATCACATTACCCTCAGTAGAGTGCTGTGGCATCACACAGCTCACAGCAACCTCCAACTCCTGGGCTTAGGCGATTCTCTTGCCTCAGCCTCCCGAGTAGCTGGGACTACAGGTGCCCGCCACAATGCCCAGCTATTTTTTTGTTGCATTTTGGCCAGAAACCTCAAAATCTTGGGCTTAAGCAATTCTCTTGCCTCAGTCCCCCAAGTAGCTGGGACTACAGGTGCCCACAATGCACTGCTATTTTTTGTTGCAGTTGTCAGGATTAGGCTGGCCTGAGCCATTTTGAACCCACCAGCCTTGGTGTACGTGGCTGGCACTGTAACCACTGTGCTACGGGCGCTGAGCCTCAAATTAAATCTTTTTGTTTGTTCATTAAATTATATGAAATCTATATCAGTTCTTCATATCACTTAGAGCTATATGTTTCTTTGTGAATCTTTGATATACTTTCTAAGATTAGCATTCATCAGTATCTAAACTGGCTGTTAAATAGTTATTAGTTAATGGCGATAAACAACTTAACTTTTCTCTATTTCAGGTTATCAAGTGCAAGGCTGCAGTTGCCTGGGAGGCTGGAAAGCCTCTGTCCATTGAGGAGATAGAGGTGGCACCCCCAAAGGCTCATGAAGTTCGAATTAAGGTAATGACACATTTAAGGCACTGGAGGGGAAAAAAACTTAACAGTGAGGTCTCTGGATCGATGAGTAGTTCCGAGGTCTGCAGAGGATAAATCCCAAAGGACAGCGTCAAGGAGAAGGTACTGAAAACCTTCTAACAGTAGAATCACAACATCCAACATGCTCCTCTTTTCCCTCTCACCTTTGCAGTATTCCTCCCTATCTTTTCAGCTTTGATGTTGGGCTGAGCAGCCACACCCGTGCAGTATTGTTTTACTGCAGTTTATCTTCTGTAGCTTGAGTTTAAGGTGGCTGTGTAGGATACTCCTCTTTCTGCTGCTCCCAAAACTTTATCTGTTAGGTAACGAGTTAGAAACAAAAGAAGAAATGGTCTTCAGTTTTGTTAGATGAGACTACAGGTAAGATGTGGGAAGACTGACTAGAAGAACAAGTGAGTGAAGTCTGCTTGCTTAAAGAGCTTTAAGCTACACTAACCCTGGTGGACAAGGCCAGGGTCAGGGGAGTCATTATCGTACTGCTTCTTAACCTCCACGGTGACATGAAGTTACCGTGGGGAAAGCCAAGGCAGCCAGCTGGAGATACTTTGAAGCTTTGCTATTTACAAAACTTCATGTTTTTAGCATTCTACTTTCTACTTGTTTTGATAGAAAATTAATGCTTAAAGATAGTATCCATTAAATAAAACTAACATTCTAGGAAAATGTTATATTCTGGGAAGAGTCATAGCTCTTTCTGCTGTGACTTAGAGTGTTCTTCCCCTCATCCCACCAACAAACACAACACCACACATACTGGCTCATACTTCCAAGAATCATGTGATCGGGTAGAGCAGCCTACGACCAGTTACCTTTTTATACAGCACGCCCAGGAACCTCAAATCTGAAACAGTTGTTTTTCTTCAAGTTCTAAAACTAATCTGATTGTGATTTTACCACTGAAGAAGAAAGTGTTTGTCCTGATATTTTAAGATAAACAAGTTTCATGGGCACACTGATTTCAACTATCTTCCCTGGGAAACTGCTGACAGCAAGGAACTTACATTGTAAGCAAGTATATGGACCAAAAACAGAGAAGCATACAAACTCTCCCAAGGTTTTGCCTTTCTGCCCTTTTGGGAGTTTGGAAAGGTAAAACACTTGAAAGCCAGCGAGATGGGAATAAAGGGCTTATTTAAATAGAGTTTACGTGCAGTTCCTAAAAAGGGGTTAGGTTCCACTAAAAGCTCTGACTTTTGGGCCAGACTCAAGCAGATTGACATATTTCAGAAGGAGTTGATATCTTTTTAAAAATCACAAATAACAGTTCCCAACATTCAGGAGGAAGCCAACAGTGAAATGGGCCCTACCTGTTTTGCACACAGAATTGCTCCTCTCCACATCTGAATGCACAGTGCCTGTAAGGTCACCTTCTTTGCCCTCTCTTGCTAACATGCACTGGAAAGGAGAGTAGATGTGCCATATTTCATGGTATGCAAATACACATTACTTTTATATACTACTAAAAGTAGGCTGCCAATTCTAATCATTAAGATGCTATGAATTGTAAGCACAGGCTAGTTTTAGAGAGGTTAAAATAAAAAAAAGAAAAATGTATCCTCTAATCAATGAAATATGACACTAAAGTAAAATGCCTTTCCTTTGATCTGTAATTCACTCTGAATTGCATGAACACACTTAAATGCTCATTGTTTTAATATCCTGATAGATCATTGCCACTGCAGTTTGTCACACGGATGCCTATACGCTGAGTGGAGCTGATCCTGAGGGATGTTTCCCGGTGATTTTGGGACATGAAGGCGCTGGAATCGTAGAAAGTGTTGGTGAAGGAGTTACTAAGCTGAAGGCAGGTAAGAGGAATATACAGAACATTTATTTGATGATTTTAGCTTATTTCTATTGGAGAATTATTTTTCTGATAAATTACACACTATTTATGAACAGGTTATTGCCTAAGTAGATTGCCAAGATTGATTTTTCCTCACCTAAGAAGCACAAATATTTGAGGTTTTTTTTTTTCCTCTGTATTTTTCCAGACTGCCATTGGTCTGAAAATACATGAATACATTGTCAAAGCCAATTTTGGCAAATTAACCAAGAATTTTTAGAGATGAATCAGTGTGTTAGGATTTTGAAGCACATGACCTCCTTGTTCTCTAGTTATTGCTCTGAGAGTTTCTTTTAAGGTTGGGCACAGTGGTTCACGCCTGTAATCCCAGCACTCTGCAAGGCCGAGGCCAGTAGATCACTTGAGCTCACAAGTTTGAAATCAGCCTGAGCAAGAGCAAGACCCTATCTCTAAAAAAATAAATGAGCATTGTGGTGGGCACCTGTAGTCCCAGCTACTTGGAGAGTGAGGCAAGAAGATCGCTTCAGCCCAATCATTTGAGGTGGTTGCTGTGAGCTATGATCCCACAGCACTCTACTAGGGAAAAGAAAATGAGACTGTCTCCAAAAAAAAAAAAAAGAGTTTCATTTAGATAAAAATTTGGAAACATTTAGCATGTTTGGGCAATATTTGAATGATGTCACATAGGAAAAGTTCTAAGATTGAAGTTGCAAAGCCACATCAGTTGCTGGTGAGAGTTTTCAAGGACCGACGTGTTCATTTATAAAAAGATGCTACCTATTCTCAATGTTTTCGCTTTTGTTTCCCAGGTGATACCGTCATCCCACTTTATGTTCCACAGTGCGGAGAATGCAAATTTTGTCTAAATCCTAAAACAAATCTTTGCCAGAAGATAAGGTTAGTATCTTTTTATATTATTTATAAAATTAACAGTGATAATATGTGATTGTGTAGCAGTTTATACAGTGCATTTTACATCAACTATTTCATTCCATCTGTACGGTAGCCTCACTACCATTAGTATTCCCATTTTCATAGAAGAGAAAAAATAGACTGTGAAATTAAGGAGTTTACCCAGTGTTACTAGTTATTAAGATACAAAACAGAATTTTCTGAACCATTCTCTTTCTCTAACACTAGGCTGAATTAGCCAAAATATGTAGTGAGAAAGACAAACTTATGAGATTAAATGAAATCCTTTTGTTTGTTTGTTTTTTGCTTTTTAGACAGAGTGTCACTCTGTTGCCTAGGCTAGAATGCCATGGTGTCAGCCTAGCTCACAGCAACCAACCTCCTGGGTTCAAGCAACCCTCCTGCCTTAGCCTTTCAAGTAACTGGGACTACAAGTGCCTGCCACAATGCCCAGGTACTTTTTTTTTCAGTACTGACAGAATCTCACTCTTACTCAGGCTGGTCTCAAACTCTTGAGCTCAAGCAGTCCTCCCACCTCAGCCTCCCAGATTGTTAAGATTACAGGCATGAACCACTGTGTCCAGCCTAAATGAAATCCTTTCATGACCCCTTTCTTATCCTTTAAATCAAAGTAATATAATTTACCTCAAAAGGTTATTGAGAAGACTGCAAGAAATAACCTAACGCCTTAAGGCAGAAAAGGTTGGTTATTTTTAATGTAGTAAGATAACACCACCAAAAGAACTATCTCTTTGAGGCAGTTTAAAATCCTCTTATTTTGTTTTTTGAAGGAAACATACATACAGTAAAGTATTTAAAGTGTCCAAATCTTAGGTGTACAGCCCAATGAATGTTTATGCATATACACACCTCGTGGTTGGAACCATCCCCAGATCAAGATAATGAACCTGCCAGCACTCCACAAAGTCCCTCGTGCCCCTTCCAAGTCAACACCTGCCTCCCTCATGGGAAACCACTGTTGTGATTCCTTTCACTGTAGCCCTTTGTGTGAATAGAATCATGCCATATGTGCTCTTTTGTCTGGTTTCTTTCATCATAATGTCTGTGAAATGTATCCAAGTTGCATATGCATCAGTAGGTTTGCTCTGTCATATTCCACTCTAAATACCAGTATTTTTCCATTCTCTTGTTGTGGCACATTATGATTGCTGCCAGTCCAGAGCTGTTATGATTAATGCTGTTAGGATCATTCTCATACATATCTTTCAATGGAGATAAGCACTACTTTCTCTTGGGTATTTTCTAGGGATTATAATTGCTAACCCGTAGGACTGGTATCCACAGCTCTCTAGGGGGGAATTTCTCATGTGAAGGAGGGCTAAATAAACTTAAATTCTCTCAAAGATATAGTTGGCCAGGTGCAGTGGTTCACACCTATAATCACAGCACTTTGGGAGGCCAAGGCAGGAGGATTGCTTGAGGCTAGAAGTTTGAGAACAGCTTGGGCAATGTAGTGAGACCCTATCTCTGCAGAAAATTTTAAAAATAGTTGGGTGTGGTGGCAAACATCTGTAGTCTAGCTATTCTGGAGGCTGAGGCAGAAGAATCACTTGACACCAGTTCAAGGTTGCAGCAAGCTGTCATCACACCACTGCACTCTAGCCTGAGAGACAGAGCAAGACCCTATCTCACAAAAAGAAAAAAAAAATGTAGCACCTATATTTTTGGTGGAGTCTTGCCACCTGTTCTGTTTTTGGCATACTTTTGTTTTTCTTCCAAAGGAAATATATTTACTCTTGAATCTAGAGGCAGTCCATTTTCTCTTCATCTGTGTGATAATGCATATTCTAATGAGTTTAGCCAAGAATATATATCAAATTATAGTATTTATTTTATTGATAACCCAAGAATATATATCAAATTATAGTGTTTATTTTATTAATAACAAATATTTACTAAACTCTCTATGCCAGACACAGTGCTAATTCTTTACATAATGTCTTCATTTGATTTTTATAGCAGTCTATAAGGAAGATAGAATTATTTATCTGCATTTTCCAGGGAGAAAGCTAAGGCACAAAGGTTAATTAACTTGCCCAGGATCACACAGGAGTCGAGCCAAAGTAGTTTGATGTCCTCCTAAACAGGTGTTATTTCACCTAACTATTTAGAATGCCAAAAGTAATTTTTGTTACCATTTTTGTATTATTCACCTTTGTAATTTTTCTGGGTTTTTTCTTCTGTTGCTATGATCAACTACACAAACGAAGTGAAAAAAACATTTAATTTGAATCTTCCAGGAATACTACACTTCTGAAAAGTCCCTCCTAAAAGATCAAAATTAGCTAGTTTGGCCTTCTGTTTTCATCAGCTCATCTGAATAATTGTTTGTAATCATTACTTGTATATGTTTTGGTTCTGCCTTTATCCTTTATAAAGTTATATTTGCTCACAGAGTTTTATGCTAGAGTTTTAAAATAATTTCATCTGATCCGTAAGTTATACCTCTTCAAATGGATTAAATATTCTGACAGTAAGAACAAGAAGGATGTTAAATGTTGGAAAAGATGGTTAAGATTGCTTGTAAGTTTTCTTCTTTCTTGCTGAAAGGTGCTGAATTATTAATGAATGCATTAGAAATTAGACTTGTAGTCTTAGCACACTTTTATGAGTATTTACTGGTCATTATTTTAAAAACAGATTTCTTTTTCCTGTGGATTTCTAGAAACTTGAGTCCATCATGCCTTTTTTGCTTTATTATGTTCTTTAGAGTCACTCAAGGGAAAGGATTAATGCCAGATGGTACTAGCAGATTTACTTGCAAAGGGAAGACACTTTTACATTACATGGGAACCAGCACATTTTCTGAATACACAGTTGTGGCTGATATCTCTGTTGCTAAAATAGATCCTTTAGCACCTTTGGATAAAGTCTGCCTTCTGGGTTGTGGCATTTCAACTGGTTATGGTGCTGCTGTGAACACTGCTAAGGTAAGAGAGTCGCATGGATTTGAGCTTCCGCTTTTAATTTAGTTCAGCAAAGCTTCTCTGGAATAGTGAAATTGGCTGATCTCTTGAAACCTATGATTCCATTGACCCTGATGGAATGAGCAACGTACGTCCTGTCTTTACTGTTAGGTGGAGCCTGGCTCTACTTGTGCTGTCTTTGGCCTGGGAGGAGTTGGATTGGCAGTGATCATGGGCTGTAAAGTGGCTGGTGCATCTCGGATCATTGGTGTGGACATCAATAAAAATAAATTTGCAAGGGCCAAAGAGTTTGGAGCTTCTGAATGTGTTAACCCCCAGGATTTCAGTAAACCTATCCAGGAGGTGCTCGTCGAGATGACTAATGGAGGAGTGGACTATTCCTTTGAGTGTATTGGTAATGTGAAGGTCATGGTGAGTATGTTTGGCTTCATTCCTTTTTTGTTTGAAGAACTTAAACTCTAAACTTATAGATTAACAATTGTAGTTTTGGGGGAAAGAAAAGTCACTTTTGATAAGAATTATTCTAATGGAAGAAGGGAAAAATAACTATTTGAACTACAACTAAGAAACAATACAAGAATAGCTCAGGGAAAGATGAAAAAAGATGTTTCTTTGCCTTTCAATCCATGCTAAATATATAAAAGGTGGAATAATGCAGTTGTAAAGAACATGGGCTTTGGAGTTAGATACACTTTCTACTTAATCCATGACCTTGAGGAAACAAATTCTCTAAACTTCAGTTTCTTCTTCTATAAAATGCAGTAGATACAGATTATAAGTCTCTAATTCCAAAATCCAAAATGCTCTAACCTATTGAACACCAACATGACACTCAAAGGAAATGCTCATTGGAACATTTCAGATTTTTGGTATTCAGATTGGAAATGCTCAAGCAGTCAGTTTAATACAAATGTTCCAAGTCTGAAAAAAATGAGAAATTGAAAACACTTCTGGTCTCAGGCATTTCAGATAAGGGATACTCAACACATACAACAACCACATGTGCTTAATACTGTAAGTAGAGCCTCAGTAAAAGCATTAGTGTTACTTCTGCCTGCCTGCTTTTTTAAACTAAGTCTTTATAATTTCGAGCTACAATTTACTTTTAAAAATAGAAACCAAATAAAAGCTTTAAATTCTTTCAATTTGTGTTAATATTTAGCCAGGTGAATTTTTTAAAATAGCTATTAAAATGTCATTGTAATACAATTAAACATACTAAGTATTAAGTTTGCTACCTCCCTTTCCCTGGTCAAAGTTTCTGGAAAAACAGTTATTCTCAGCAGAGTGCACTGCCTTCTGTGATTGGGTTGTCTGTGCTTGCAGAGAGCAGCACTTGAGGCCTGCCACAAAGGCTGGGGCGTCAGTGTGGTGGTTGGAGTAGCTGCATCAGGTGAAGAGATATCCACCCGTCCATTCCAGCTGGTTACAGGTCGTACGTGGAAAGGCACTGCCTTTGGAGGTAATTGGATGGATGAAATGAATACATTTTCTCTTTTGTTATTTTCATTGGCAGATTTGAATCCCAGTCTAATTTTTTTATATTAACAAAAAATCTCCATGGGCTACTTTCTCTTTATAAGTTATTTGGTGCAAGGTTATTTCAGTAGGGAAGGTTTCAAACTCAATTAGTATTTCCCTGGGGCCAAAGGGGTGCTCAGTTTCTCCTAAAGTACATGGTCACTTGTAGTCATTCACTACCTGTGGATGAGCCAGCAAGAAGAGGGCAGTGCGGAAAGGAAACTCTCACACTCAGTTATTTGGACTGGAATAATGGATAATGGATGAGGCACAGCGAGGCAACTTCACATGCTTAGTAAGTAGCAAGGAAGTGCTGCCTGAAGAAGACCTCAGGGGTCTCTTACTGAGCATGAAAAATGTATACATGTAACATAGCATGGAACAAACGTTAATTTTTTTATTAAATCATAAATACATAGATCATGTATACATTAATGTATGTATGGGGTACAATGTGCTGATTTCATATAGAATTAGGAGCGTTTACATCACACTGGTTAATGTAAATTTCTTCATGTTTACTTAATTATTGTGTTAAGACATTTATACTCTATACTTATAAATCTGACAAGTACCCTTGCATTATGCACCATAGGTGTGATCCCACCATTCAGAAACTCTAACCTTATTACTCAACATAAGGATAAGAGTCATTTTTTTATCATAGTGGTAAAGAACAAGGAAATAATAGAAAAAAGCAAAAGAGAACATCTTAAGAACAATGTCATACAATCATAAGCTCAAAAAATTACAAAAGAAATGCGTACAATGCTTAGGAGGTAAACTTTAGCTTCTTTGACTCTCCCTGTGGTCCCATTATATACTTTGACTTGCCCAGCAGATCTTAATCTGTAATTACTAAACATGCCTTTCAGACCACGGTGGTGGGGGGTGAAAGGGTCTGCAGGATGATGTCAACAGACTCAGGAATGTTAGCTCTGTACTTCCGTCCCTGATCTTGAACCCTTATCTCTAACTCACAGTCACTTGTTATACATTCTTTTTAAAAATATTTAATTTTCTGTTAATGAGGAAGTAGCTATGGGTAGTACAGGAGTGAGAAAAAAATAGTATCAGCCATATCGTGTTGTGGGCTTCCGTAGGTTATCACATTTTCACTCATTTTTATCAGAAAGTGCAGTGATTACTGGATGTGATCATAATTCTGTCTGAATAGTATTGATTTGAGCAGTAATCAATACTGAGTCTTAAGATGAAAATATCAGACAAAACCTTATAACAATATTTAAAAAAAGCTAAATGGATCATCTTTCTCTTGTCTGATCCTAAAAGTGCTTGGTAGTTTGGGGTTGCTAGGAAGTAGTTTCTGTCTTTTTAATGGTTGCTCAGCTAGAGAAAGGACATTAAAACGTATTAGTATGTCCCAGCTGTTGCGAATGAATGAAATCTAAAGTTTTTATAGGCTTTCTAAAGCTACATTACTTTCTCACTATCCTCTTATGAAAAAAAATCACATAGCATGAGTATTGAATGATGTATGTTTAACATGTCTGTTACAATCTCCTCCATATTTTGCCAGTTTTTTTGAAGGCTAGAGGAAAAGAGTTGGAAAGTATGCTGAAATGAGGGGTTTGTCTAAAGTTTTCCTTCTTTACACTACAGAATTTGCCTTATTAACTGTCAATTTGCCTCTGTTCTCTGGAGCTACAGATGTATGCACAGCTGAGTATTTAGAGCAGACTGGTTAAATCATACATGTTCCTGGGGGTGGGGGTGGGGCACATCTCAGAGTCATGGCTGTATTTGAAAGAGTGTTCTGAGCCAGAGGTCTTGTTAGTAGCCTCCGGATCAGTGGTTGTCAGCCTTCCTATGCCGTGATGTATTTTCATTATTACAAAGGGGTCGTGACCCACAGGTTGAGAACTGCTGCTCTGGATGAACCTAGCACATGCTGGCTGGGAAATTTGCTGGAGCATTAAGGCACTGTTAAAAGATGACCCAAAGGGCGGCTCCTGTGGCTCAGCGAGTAGGGCGCCGGCCCCATATACCGAAGGTGGCGGGTTCAAGCCCAGCCTCGCTGAACTGCAAAAACAAAAAAATAGCCGGGCGCTGTGGTGGGCGCCTGTAGTCCCAGCTACTAGGGAGGCTGAGGCAAGAGAATCGCTTAAACCCAAGAGCTGGAGGTTGCTGTGAGCAGTGTGACGCCATGGCACTATACACAGGGCGAT
>CAUYON010132206.1:0-14018 GCA_963573935.1 Arctocebus calabarensis
CATTTCTTTTTTTTTTTTTTTGAGAAAGAGCCTCAAGCTGTCACCCTGGATAGAGCGCTGTGGCATCACAGCTCACAGCAACCTCCAATTCCTGGGCTCAAGTGAGTCTCTTGCCTCCGCCTCCCAAGTAGCTGGGACTACGATGCGCCACAATGCCCAGCCATTTTTTGGTTGCAGCCATCATTGTTGTTTGGCGGGCCCGGGCTGGATTCGAACCCACCAGCTCAGGTGTACATGGCTGGCGCCTTGGCTCGCTGAGCCACAGGCGCCGAGCCACCTTTGTCAAATCTAATGTCAATTTTTTGATAGCTATAATCTCCTACATTAAATTCTATCAGTGCCATCAGAGCAGAGTTCCATGCACAAATCTGTTTTTCATTGTATTTGTGGGGAGCAGGGATGGGGAGAATAAGATGTGGGTGGATATCGGTGAATGTGAGTAGACAGGACTACTCCAAAGTGAGAGTTAATAAAAAGGATTTCAAAATAAATCTTACTAAAAGTGGAAACAGAAAATGAAATGGACACATACAATTAATTTATAATAGATAATATTTAAGTATTAATGCTTTTCAGAATGCATAACATGAAATTTATGTTTTGACTATATAAGAGTGACATGGAACAATAGACAAGAATGGGAATAATAATACCATTAAGCCTATTCATTAGAACATGAACGCACCCATATTCCATAATGACTTCTAAATGCAGACTACTAAAATTATTTTACCATCTATTAAAAATGAAGATTTACAGTTTTCTCTTTGAATAAGAGACAAATACTTATGCTACAATTATTCTGAATCTTAGTTTCAACAACAAAAAAAACTGCACTACTAAAATTCAAATGAAAGCTTCACAGCTTAAAAAAAACATAAGTACACTGTTCAGTTCTACTGGCTAAAAAGAGATCTGGAACACAGGAAACACTTCATGTTATTTAGCATTTATTAAACAATTATCCACATTTTCCAAGAATTATATGTAAACTGTCTTTTACCTGAAAGGAAAAAAATATTAACTATTCCAATTGTCTGGGAAATTAATAACCAGAAAGGGGGGGAGATAAGGTTGTTAATTGCTAAAAATAGGTTGCTAAAGTGACATCTACAGGTAAGATGAGATGTTTAAGACAGTAAAAAGCTATTAATTTTTAAGGATATGAGAATTTTTCAATCTAAACACCTTAAATCATATTAATAAACTACACAGATTCTTTAAATTTAACAAAGCCCAAGAGAGAATTTATGTATAAAGAGTTGTAAGAAAGGTATGAGAAAGTACGTGGTTAAATTACATTTCCAAGTATCCAGTGAATAATGATCACAAAATGCTGGGGAAGTATTTCTCAGTTTCTACAACTGTAAGTAAAAAGAAATAAAGATTCTACTGTCATATTCAGCTTTAACGTTCTGTAAGCCTCTGCTTGTGCCCAGAAATGACAACATACAATTCAATACATTAATCTTGTTCTAGATGAGTTTTCTTTTAGGATAATCTTGATAAATTATAGTTTAATCTCTAACTTCATCTCTTCTACGCTAATGAAGTAACTCAACCATAAACAGTACATTAGAAAGGCTTCTCCTATCTTTCCAACCCACAAGTATTCATGAACTATTTTATCCACTTGGAAAGTCAGAAAATTCAAAAACACCCTGAACATCATCTCTAATGCTGTATGCCTTTTTCTCCACTTTTTTTTTTTTTTTTTGAGACAGTCTCATTGTCGCCCTGGGTAGAGTGCCGTGGCATCACAGCTCTCAGCAACCTCAAGATCTTGGGCTTAAGCTATTCTCTTGCCTCAGCCTCCCAAGTAGCTGGGACTATAGGTGCCTGGCACAACACCCAGCTATTTTTTTGGTTGTAGTTGTCGTTGTTTGGCAGGCCCAGGCTGGATTCAAACCCACAAGCTCTGGTATATGTGGCTGGCGCCCTAGACTTTTTTTTTTTTGAGCACAGTAGATTATCACCTGAATCACTGCCATAGTTGATCGCTGTAAGCCTTCTGATCCATATAAAGAAATTAAGCTACACTGTTAAAAATAAATGTAAGAAATTGCAAAGTGCTGACTTCAGTCATATTCATTAGTGGTGGGAATTAAAATGTATAAAATCTACATGGAAGGGCAATCACTATTAAAACATATAATAGGTCATGCCTGTAATCCTAGCACTCTGGGAGGCAAAAGTGAGAGGATCACTTGAGCTCAAGGGTTTGAGATCCGCCTAAGAAAGAACAAGACCCAGTCTTCTAAAAAAATACTGGGCATTGTGGCATACCTCTGTGTCCTAGCTACTCAGGAGGCTGAGGTGGGAAAATAGCTTGAGCCCTGGAGTTTGAGGTGGTGGTAAGCTATGATAATGCCACACTGCACTCTAGCCTGAGCAACACAGACAGACCCTACTCCCACCCAAAAAAGCTGTTGGTGGTGGTAAATCAGGGTTGCAATAGTTCTTATGTCAACACTAAACCCTACGCATTTCCAAATTTTTTTAAATCATGTTTCTGATTTGTAGAATAAAAGAAAATAAACAAATGTTTCTTTCTCTTCAACTAGAGTGCTAAATGAATTTAAAGAAGGGCAACATACTAGATTTTTGACAGTATGAATAAATGAATAAATACATTTTCCTTACAAATTTCTCTCTTAGAATCTACTCTATTTATGATTTATATATTAAACTTAAAGTACTGGCCTCAAAGAATAATGGTAGGCTTGGGTCCAAATATTGGAGGAATTCATTTATTTTTTTTTTTTAAATTTCATCTGTTAGATAAAACAGACAACAAAAATTGAAAATGTCCTCAAACACTTCTTTAAGATTCATTTCCCTTTACAAGATCCACATTGTTTCTGCTCAGAAAGGAGTCATCGTCCTTTGCCATCTATTATAATCATGTACACAACAGGATACTTAAGTACAGAGGTAGTTACAGACAGTGGTTAACAACCATATCTGTACATGAGATAATTTTCTTTTTATAAATTTTAAATAAATTAGAGATTGCAGTTTATAGACACAACTCTTACCATCTAGTTCCATAGCAAATTACTAGATAATATTCGCTCATTACAAGGTCATCTAGATAGGAATATCCTGCACTTGGAATTTCTGCAAAATTACACAGTGGATTATGATTTTTAAGCTGACAAAATATACTGATCACTGTTGGAAGTCTCCCTTGTTCCTTGTGAAGCAAAGAATCACAGTTATCCCTGACAACTGTGAAATTTGGAGGTTTGCAACCACAGCCTGTCCTAACAAATTTGTACTATTACACATTTGTAACGGAATCAGTAGTCTTGTTCTGTTTCCACGTATTGTATTTCATGTATTTGTTATACACAAGAAGAAGGTACAAGTCTTTATTTCCTGAGAACAGATTTTTTAATAGATGAGTGAATTTGCTCTGAAATTACTATTGGCCCTTTGTTTAGGAATATGTATAATTTTAATGAATTAAGACCTAAGTCTATTTATTAAGCCCCTAGTTATATTGGCTGTTCTTAAGACATTTTAAAATGAATCCTAAATGCATGATATATATAATGTTTATTTTCCTGCGTATCAGGAGTGAATCTTTGGTAGACACTTACTGTGAAAACATGAGAAATAAAAGGAACATAAGAGGCTAATAATGTAAATATTCCCATTTTGTAGGTAAGGAAATTGAGGACGAGAAAAGTTACTGAATGTCCTTGGACTGTGTATCTTATTAGTAGAGTAGAGTAAGACATGAGATAATTTTTATACTTTTTAAATGACTGAAAAAAAAATCAAAGAAAATATTTCTTGACACATGAGAATTATATAAAAGTCCAATTTCAGTGTCCATAAAAATATTTTATTAGAATAGACACATGCATCCATCTGCACGTTCTCTATGGCTACCTCTTTACAATGCCAAAGTTGAACAGTGCTGAAAAAGATATGACTACAAAGCCTAAAATGTTTCCTATCTGACCCATTATATAAAATACTCCCTAACTTCTATTATAATTCATTGAATGAGGTTTCAAGTTATATAGATATAAGCAAGAAATTGATGGAATTTGCTGTCATTATAAGAGGCTCTTTCAATGTTTTACATTTTATTATTTTGGGTACAATTAATTTTTCAAAGTACTATTCAATAACTTAAAAATAATCATTGTATAAAATATCTCATGTATTTAAAAAAAATTTTTTTTTTGAGACAGAGTCTCATTTTGTTGCCCTTGGTAGAGTACTGTGGCATCATAGCTCACAGTAACCTCAAACTCTTGAGCTTAAGTGATTTTCTTCCCTCAGCGTCCCAAGTAGCTGGGACTATAGGCACCCGCCACAACACCCAGCTACTTTTTAGTTGTAGTTGTTTGGCAGGCCTGGGCTGTATTCAAATCCGCCAGCTCTAGTGTATGTGGCTGGCTCTCCTAGTCGCTAAGCTACAGGTATGGAGCCACGTGTACTTAAACTATATAAATCCTGGGAATAAACAAATACAGCTTTATTGAGAAACATGAAGATCAAGAGACAAAATAATAATATAGTTAATGATGCCAGGAGAAAAGAGCAAAATGGTCTTTCGTCATACGCTGGCATCTCCTAAATTCATTTCATTAGAAAAGGATGCATATATGTGGTTTTTCTTGGTATTTACCATGCACAAAGCCCTGAGAATCCACTGGTGACTAAGACAAAGTTTTAGGCTTCAAAGAATACAAATATTAAAGAATTAATGACAAAATTAATTATATAATTACAAATAGCTATAAAAGCTTTATTGGAATAGTAAGAGTACAGAGATGACATATAATCAGGGGTTCTGACTTTGTGTGTGAGGAGGATTTTTTTGGGAAGCAACATTTAGGCTGAGTATCAAAGAATTAATGTGAATATAGGCATGTAGGAGGAAGTGTGGGAAGAAGCACTTCAGGCAGAAGGAAGAGCATGCATGAAAAGCTTGAAAGGGAAGAGCATTGTGTTATGAATCAGCATTTGTGACAGCGTAAGAGGAACATAGAAAGAGCTTCGGAATTTGCTGTAAAAGGCGGAAAGCAGGGGTCAAATCAGACAGAATCTTACAGGCTACACCAAAGTGTTAGGTCTTTATCTCATTTGCTGTAATAATATATTCATTGTGGCAAAGAAAAGAGGCAAAACAGAACTAGTGAGATGAATTAAGTTACTTTTTTCTAGGAGAGAGATAATAAGTGGCATAGATTGGGCAGCGCCTGTGGCTCACTGGGTAGGGCACCAACCCCATGTACCAAGGATGGCGGTTTTGAACCTGGCCCCTGCCAAACTGCAACAAAAAAATAGCCGGGCATTGTGGCAGACACCTGTAGTCCCAGCTACTCGGGGAGGCTAAGGCAAGAGAATCGCTTAAAAGCCCAAGAGTTGGGCGGTGCCTGTGGCTCAAGTAAGTAGGGCGCTGGGCCCCATATGCAAAAGGTGGGGGGGTTCAGACCCAGCCTTGGCCGAATTGTAAAGCAAAAAAAAAAGAAAAAGAAAAAATAGCCGGGCATTGTAGCAGGCGCCTGTAGTCCCAGTGAGACTCTCTCTTAAAAAAAAAAATAAAGCCAAAGAGCTGGAGGTTGCTTTGAGCTGTGTGATGCTGCAGCACAGGGCAATAAAGTGAGACTTGTCTCTTCTGCCAAGGTCAGAAATGAGGGGAAACCCAGATACGGAAGATAAAGCCTTCAAGGCAAACCAGAGGATTTATGAGAATGATCTTAAAGTTCTTAGGGAGAAGAGAAGAAATGAAAAGAAAACATAAAAAACTCAAAGGCAAGAATAAAGTGGATGGAATTCTCTCTAAAATATGAGTTGTGATATTTAAGATAGTATAGTAATGGTATTAAAACAGATAAATGAAATAGAAAATTCCATAAATAGACTCAGTGACATATAACAATTGAGTACATGGTTAAAACAACATCTGAAAACAAGGAAACAATAACAAAACTATTTGATAAATATTAATAACAAACCATATGATATAATCTATACCTTACTGTATGGATCAAAATATTAATAAATTTCATAGCAAACAAAGATAAAAGTAAAATGACCTAACCATGCAAATACTAGAAGAAAATAAACGTGACGAGAATGGATTGAATGATAAAGGATTTCAAAGTCCTAGGAAAAAAACAAATTTGCAAATATAGAAATGTTAGCTTCTATATGACAGAAGGCACAATGGTAAGATAAAACAATCAACAACAACAAAATAAGTTAAACATATGTCAAAGGAATTTCTTTAACAATTAAAGAATTCTTATAAATTTGTTGGAGAAAAGCACTTACCCCAAAAAATATGTGTACAGATAATTCATACACACACATAATGAATGAATACTAAAAAATTCTTATTTTCATAGATCAAAACATAAAAAAATTAAGTGAAAAAAATTTTTAATCTCTCAGATAAGCAATAATGTAAGGAAAAGGGTATGCTCTCACACTGCTGGTAGGAGATTGGTGCATTTTTGGAGGATAGAAAATGACAAACAGTAATCTAAAAATGAGTACACAAAGAGTGCATCACAGCATTGTGAATATAATGACTAAAAGAAAACAGTATGAGTACTCACCAACTAAAACCATGGTATATCCAAACTAAAGTACCATGTAGCCACTTTAATATTCCTATAGCCTACTTTAATATTCCTATAGCCTACTTTAATATGAATTAAATGCATAATCACTGAAAATGAATCATTTCTGCATAATCACTGAAAAAATGCTAGTTATAAAATGGCTTGTGTGAACCCTGAAATATTAACTTATATGTATGGACATGTATATATACACTAAAAAATGTCTAAAAAAGATAACCAATCAAAAGTTAACAATGATTAACACTTGACAAGATTTAGGGTTACAACTTCTTTGCTACTCTTTTACAAATGAAGATATATCATTTGTATAAGGATAAGTTATCTAAAAAAAGATTTTTTTCTTTTGGCTGGGCGCCTATAGCTCAGCAGCTAAGGTGCCAACCACATACACCAGAGCTGACGGGTTTGAATCCAGCCTGGGCCTGCTGAACAGCAATGACAACTACAATAAAAAAATAACAAGTGTTGTGTACTTGTTTTTAAAATTTTATTTGGCCAGGCAAGGTGGCTCATCCTTGTAATCCTAGCTCCTTGGGTGGCCGAGGTGGGTGGATTGCCTGAGCTCAGGAGTTTCAGACCAGCCTGAGCATTGGCGAGACGTCATCTGTACTTAAAATAGAAATAGGCCTGTAGCACAGTGGTTACAGCGCCAACCACATACACTGAAGTTGGATGGTTTTGGACCCACCCTGGGCTAGCTGAACAACAATGATGACTGCAAAAAAAAAAAAAAAATAGCCGGGCATTATGGCGGGTGCCTATAGTCCCAGCTACTTGGAAGGCTGAGACAAGAGAATCGCTTGAGCCCAAGACTTTGAGGTTGCTGTGAGCTGTGATGCCACCACACTCTATTTAGCTTTTGCTACAGTAATGCACTGAACATGATGAAAAATATGCAAGAACCACAGAGCACTTTTTACAGTGATATACAGTTTACTAGAGAGATGAACTACTCATGGAAGATGATTAGCAATACACAGTATTTTAAGAGGATATTCGCAACCCTAGAGCTCACTGAAATAGCAACAGAAGGTGACTACCAAGTAGTACAGTATGTACTACAATTAATTTTAGGCAGCTATGATTTAATACTGCATCTTTTTGTTTGTTAAGTGCAAATGATATTATGTGTGGTTTGTAAATGTGAGCCTAAGTTTTGATAAATTAAATTTAAATTTTTATAATAGATGTATATGTTTTCTGGTAGTAAATGATAAAATAGACTATTATCTGTAATATTTATTATACGGATTAATGACATACCTCTTTCCTTACTGTTGCAGTATTTCTGGGAGTTTCTTCAAATTGTCAAACTGTTACTAGCCCTTCAAAATCTTCCTATGTATTTACTGGAAAAACTCTTCATATGTAGTACATATGTAGTATAAATAAATACGCATAGTTAAAACTTATGTTGTTCAAGGGTCAACTGTAATTACCAAATGGTCACAGAATTTAAAGACTTCCAGATATCAACATTATAAGGAGCTAGTCTACGAAACATGGAATAACCTTGTTGACCTTGATAATTTTCCCAAATGATAGGAGAGGCTATATCACTCTTACAACACACCACTGATCAATCACTTTCACCTTTGGTCCTACCCCTAGACCCTATGACATAGGTCTCTCTCCCAAGTTATAACTGTTACACTACAAAAACAGAAAGAAAAGAAAAAGGAGGGTAAGAAGAAAAAGAAAGGTAAATAGTTTATTTTTTAAAAAGTTAAATAATTTTAATGGCCAGATGCAGTGGCTCATGTCTGTAATCCTAACACTCTGGGAGGCCAAGGCAGGGGGATTGCCCGAGCTCAGGAGTTCAAGACCAGCCTGAGCCAGAGCGAGACCTAGTCTCTAAAAAAAAAAAGCCAGTGACAGCTTGAGACTCTGTCTACCACCCCACCACCCTGCCTCACAAAAGCCTTGCCTATATAGGATTATGTACTTGTTTTTAGACTAGAGCAGTGGTTCTCAACCTGTGGGTCGTGACCCCTTTTTAATAATGAAAATACATTGTGGCATTAGGAAGGTTCAGAATCCACTGGCCTAATGGGTCCCATAAAGACTACTGGGCGACTAGCACATTTCCTAAGCCAAACATGTTTCTTGTGCCTTACTGTCATCATCAATAGCTTAGAGATTTGATGCTGAGGGAAAGTGATAAAATTTCCCCTTCTTTCTCACTTTAAGAAGTGAACAGAAAAAATAGGAGATTAAAGAGCTTAATGTTTGGATCCAAGGTCATAAGCACAAGTGACAAGAGTGGAAACCAGCAACAAGTTTTTTAGACCTCTCTGATACCACCCATGTACCTACATCTAATGCACTGAAATAGTCCATATGGGCACATCTGTACACACATGCATATTTTCTAAATATGTGAGATATAAAATCGCTAAGAGTTATGCCACAGATAATTTTAAAACTTAGGCAGCAGGACCATTTCAAATTCTATCTACTTCTCTTAAGGGCAAAAATACTAACAGCAACAACCTATTTATCCTCTCTATTCTCTTCACACATAAAACCAATACAGTTTGCTTCAATTAACTTTAGCCTGTGTCATAAATTTATTTAATACAGTTGCTGCCCGAACATTGAGTTTTTAGATCTGACGTAAGTTATATGAAACCCAATCATAAAAATGTGACTCTCCCTGAGGCTGCTTATGATGGCGATCACTTGTTTATCATTTCAACATCAACGCATCTCACAGCTTCTGAACGCAATGCTTGTAATCCTCCCTGTAATCCTGGCACGCTGGAAGGCCAAAGTGGGTGATCACCTGAGCTCAGTAGTTCAAGACCAGCCTGAGCAAGAGCGAGACCTTGTCTTTACTAAAAATAGCAAAACTAGGTAGCCCATTGTGGTGGGCCACCTGTAGTCCCAGCTGCTTAGGATGCTGAGGCAAGAGCACACTGCTCAAACCCAGAGCACTCTATCAAAGGAACAGAATAAGACTGTCTTAAAAAAAAAATTAAGGATAGAATTATGTAAATAAGCTGCCAGAGTCATGTAAATAAGCTTCCACTTCAACACTGTTTTCTTCAAGCTAGCCAATACACAAGCCTTTCTTGTGGAAAAGCCTAAGGGATAAGGAAATGGATCTTAATAACCACATAGACCACAGTTCCTCTTTCTTCCTCCCATGTCTCCACCCCCATTGGCTGAGCTTCCTCCTGTCTCCCAGTGGCACCCCAACCTCTCTGGGATCTGTAAATATAAATTTTTTTTCTGTTTCATGCATTTTGGTTCCACTACCTTGTGTTGTTTCACCTGACCAGCACACCCAAACCTAAATTCTCCCCAGTCAGGACTCTCCTAGAATGTGTGTTCATCTTGTTTCATGTCTACTCTTCACAGAGAGACCTCAAGATCAAATTAGACAAAAATCACAATAGCTTGATTGCTTGCCAAAATCAAACTCATTATCCCCCTCTTCAACCTTCCCCATGTATACTTTATATTTTACTATTAATATATAGAGAGGATGCCAAAAAAAGTTTACTCATTTTAAAAAAGAAAAAAATGTTAATTAACATTATAATATGCAATATATGGTCGGGTGCAGTGGCTCACGCCTGTAATCCTAGCACTTGGAAGGCCTAGGCAGGTGGACTGCCTTAGCTCACGGGTTCCAGACCAGCCTGTGCCAGAGTGAGAGCCCCCACTTCTAAAAATAACTGGGCGTTGTGGCAGGTCCCTGTAGTCCTAGGCAAGAGAACTGCTTAAACCCAGGAGTTCGAGGTTGCAGTGAGCTGTGACACCATGGCACTCTACCAAGAGTGACAAAGTGAGACTCTGTCTCAAAAAAATATACTCAATATATACTGCTAATGTGTTATCTTGTATATTTTATCTTGGTGGTTTTTTATGGAGACAGAGTCTTACTTTGTCACCCTTGGTAGAGTACCACCTCAACCTTCCAGAGTGCTAGGATTACAGATATGAACAACCATGCCCAGCTATATTTTATCTTGTACCTTCTGTAATTGCAGAAGTCAAATGTGACTTAAATATTAACAATCTTTTTTTTTTTTTTCTTTTTGAGACAGAATCTTTGTCACCCTGGTACAGTGCCAGAGCGTCATAGCTCACAGCAACCTCAAGTTCTTGGGCTCAAGTGAGTTTGGTCATGAACAAGTATCACTCTGTAGGCCAGGATTGCAGACCACAGATCTAGAGGAACATTATATCCACTGTTTACATGGACAGTACTGGTTTATGCCTGCTACATCAGTGTAATGATTAATAGCATCAAGAGTCATTCCCCAAACTGCTCCAGCTTAGATGATACATTTTATAATAAAGTCATCTTTTTCATAATTCTTACCTAAGTAGTAACTAATGGATGAAAATCTTTCTAACTGGCTCCCTCTCATTTAATTGACTTACTATAAAATTTCTTACTTGAAATATGACAACATTCCCCTTCATCTAATTTCCCATTTCTGCACATGACGTTCCTCTACCTTCTCCCTCTTTCATTTTGTGAATGGTGATCTGGAAACTCAGATCAAATAGCATGCCTATAGTCCTTCTAAAATTCTTCTAGTTATTCTCTGTGCCTCCTGAAATAATAGCTATACTATGACAGGTAACAATTAAATGTTCATTATCTATCAGGCACTTAGCTTAAGTAATTTTACCCTGTTTCCTCATAACTGTCTATGATAGGTTTTAATTTTTAAACTACTAAGAACAGATACTACACTTGATCTTAGCCAAAAGTCCAAAAAGCAAGAAAGTAATCTCACAAAACTAAGTAGTGGAACTAAGACTTGAACCCTGGCATGTCTCATTCCAAGCCAAAGTTTTAAACCTCTCCTCTGTACTGTCTCACCTCTACCACCATTAAAGGGGCGATGTGATCTGATACTTTATCATCTGTGCTACAATTCTTCTCAACTTAATCACCTCTGTGCTTTAGTGATGCTCTGAATACACTGTACAGGAGAATCTGTGAGATCTAACTCATTAGTCCTCTCTCTACCTTAAAGAGACTGAAACCATCTCAGTGATAGGAAAAGACTTTGCTATCCATAGCACATGCAATTATATCTAGTCCAAAGCAGCTAAACTACAAGGCAAAAGGTACTAAAATAATTATTCTGTAGTTCTAAATGCTATCTCATTTGCAATATTTTAACCAGAATATGGTTCAGGATTTATTTGAAATTATGCCAAAAGTATAAACAAGTACATAAATCTAATGTGTTTTCCTTGGCTGGCCTAGTGCTATTTGTTAATAAAATTAGTTGCCAATATTTGAAACCTACAGTCTTATTTATTTTTTGTTTTTACGTAACTAATGGTTTCTACATTCTTTAGAAACATTAGGTCTACATTTTTACACAACAATGAGGCAACAATAACCATCTTCCCTTAACCAGAACACTTTTCTCACATTCTATATAAGCACTACTTTTTATGATTTTCCAGAAACTGAGGTCAAATGTTAGTTGCCATCAACATGCTTAGGAGAAATGTTTCCTTGAATTTCATTCATTTGAATTTAAATGAAGATCATCTAATAAAATAAACTCATGTTTCATAGCAAAGAACTACCAATATTATAATTATCACCTGATGGAGTTCATCAGTTGAAAGTATACGTTCAATATGCTATATGATTATGAAGACATATATACTTATATTCAGGCCCACACTCCTCTCTGGGGAAAGAGAGAAAGGATTTCTTTAGTTAAGGACAGAGGGATACCCGAAGAGTATGGGATGAAGCTTGGATGTTTGAAGACAAATAAACACACCACATAAGGAACTGAAATGTAAAAAGGGGTATATGTTCAAGTTGATAATTTAAATACAAATCAATAGATAGGCTGTCTACTATCTATCTTGAGAGTAGTAACATTTTAACTAATGTTTGATAATTTTTGAGTGCCCCGATCACTTAATCCCAAATTTTTGCTATAGAATACTCCTACCTAACACAGCACATACATAGATTGTTCCAGTTTGGAAACTGCTTGTCCAGTGATTACTTCCACAGAAGAGACTCGATCTTTTTTTTTTTTTAATTAAAAACCCATTTAATCAGATACCACAATTCCATCATTTAGGCATTAAGACTATATTTTATTTAAGAAAAATTTGCAAATCCCTCTCCCTAATTTGACCTTTACTCAGGATGACCTCTACACTGTTACCCAATTGATTCCACCTTCCACAAATCAAAAAAAGTAACTACTGGTTCAGCACCTATAGCTCAAGAGGAGAAGGTGCCAGCCACATACACCAGAGGTCACCAGTTCGAATCCAGCCCAGGCCTGCCAAACAACAATGACAACTACAACCAAATAATAGCCGGGCATTGTGTCAGGGCCTGTAGTCCCAGCTACTTGGGAGGTTGAGGCAAGAGAATCCCTTAAGCCAAGGAGTTGGAGGTTGCTATGAGCTATGATGCCACAGCACTCTGCCCAGGAGGACAGCTAGAGACTCAATCTTGATCTTTAGACTACGGAACAATGCCTACAGGTGTTCAAACAAGATGTTTGTTTAGTGTGAACAGCTCCTGTTCATTTTGTGAATAAAAACTTGGACACACGGATACCATTATGTTCCCTGACTTGTCTCTGTAAGCATCACAGACTTGGTTCTCAATATTTTTCACAGTTGTGTCTAAAATAATTTGTACATATAGTAGATTCTTTTTATTTTATTTATTTATTTTATTTTATTTATTTATTTTTTTGAAACAGAGCCTCAAGCTATCCCCCTGGGTAAAATGCTATGGCATCCCAGCTCACAGCCACCTCCAATTCTTGGGCTCAAGCGAGTCTCCTGCCTCCGCCTCCCAAGTAGCTGGGACTATAGACACCTGCCACAATGCCAGGCCATTTTTTGGTTGCGGCCGTCATTGTAGTTTGGCGGGCCCCAGCTAGATTTGAACCCACCAGCTCAGGTGTACATGGCTGGCGCCTTAGCCTGTTGAGCCACAGGCGCCGAGCCTGTATAGTAGATTCTTGTGGGAATATATTTGAATAGGGAGTATGATAAATTTGAAGAATCATCAAATTCAGACTTGATTAGTGTTGAAGAATTTGGATATAGAGGTAGCTTTAGAAATACTCACAAAAAACAACTGTCAAGTATCTCAGAATCTGATTTAGAAAACGAAAGTGTAGAACCTATTTCAAATTTAAAAGAAGTCAATCTTTGACAACATCAACAGAAATAAGACAATCTAAATCCAAAAGCATGATTCTCATGCTAATATATCAGGAATAAAAGTCAGTATTTAGGCAGTACATTGAGCTCCATAGAGACAGCGCCGGGGCAAGTGAGAGCCGGACGGGCACTGGGCGACTCTGTGCCTCGCTGAGGAAAAGTAACTAAACATGGGCAAAGGAGATCCTAAGAAGCCGAGAGGCAAAATGTCAT
>CAUYON010132213.1:0-28988 GCA_963573935.1 Arctocebus calabarensis
GTGATCAAGAAAATGCCATGAAGGCTGTCTGTAACAGTACGATCAAAACATTTCTGAATGTATATGAATCGTGCCCTATGATTGCACCAATGTACAGAATTATGATTCAATAAAATTATAAAAAAAAAAAAAAAAAAAAAAAAGAAAAACAGTCCACCCTAATCAGTGGTAAAGATGTTGTCTTTTTTTGAGGCCTCCTGAGAAGTCCAGGAACTCTTTCAAACTCTTCCACAACTGCTAGTGAACCTTCATTGGTTTTACCACTCAAGACTTTCAGAGAGATCTCATGCCGTAGTTTACATTGCTCAAGCCAATCACCTGATGCTTGGAAATTAGTCACACTGAATTCTTGTGCCATTTTTTAGCAACTTTATCAGCCTGGGGCCTGAGGCATTAATTGCCCCCATTTGTTTGAAACTTTTCCATTGTAGGCCTCCACTTTCCTTACCATATCTCCCCAAACTCATCATGTTCATGTTTTCAGAGGTTGCTAACTATAGTCTTGCTAACACCAAAATGTTCTGCCATCTTTCTTTGGCACTTTCTTTGCTGCTTTCCAGAAAGTATAGAATTTTGACCTTTTCTCTCAATGTCAAGCTCTTTGAATTCTTTCCTTTGGGTCATAATGTCTTAATTAACTAACACTTTTCAGTAATTGTAGGAGGTACCTATAATTTGAATATGACCTTCACATTGAAAAGAATCTTCTGCAACATGTGATGAACAATAGGATGTTAGGCCTAATCCAAAACATGGTAACAATAAAACATGAAAAAAGAATTTATTCTAAGGAAAAAAAATACAACCAAAAGGCAAAGCCCACATGTTCTACCTCTTGTATAGAGTGGACTTGACTTGTCAAGCTATAGATGGTGAGTTACCACTGTGTATCACAATCCAAGAAGCTACATACAGAGGTGGTCAATATATAGAGGTCAGTCTTCTATTGAGTATATGTCTTATCTAGTCTATGAAAATTAGTTCAACTTGAGGAGATGGTCAATGTAGGGAATGGTCACCTATGATTCTACTGTATATATTTCTTATGTTTGAAATAACAAACATCAGGCCAGGTGGGGGACTTATACCTAATATCCTAGCACCTTGGAAGGCTGAAGAAGGTGGATTGTTTGAGCTTAGGAGTTTGAGACCATCCTGAACAAGAGCAAGAATGTGCCTCTAATAAAAATAGAAAAACGGGTTGGGTGTGGTGGCTCACATCTGTAATCCCAGCACTCTGGGAGGCTGAGGTGGGTGGATTGCCTGAGCTCACAGTTCCTAGACCAGCCTGATCCAGACCTCATCCTAAAAATAGCCCGGTGTGTGTAGGACGCCAGCCACATACACAGAAGCTGGCATGTTTGAACCCAGCCTGGGCCAGCTAAAAATCAACAATGACAACTGCAACAAAAAATAGCCAGGCGTTTCGGCGGGCATCTGTAGTCCTAGCTCCTTGGGAGGCTGAGGCAAGAGAATCACTTAAGCCCAAGAATTTGAGGTTGCTGTGAGTTGTGATGCCATAGCATTTTATTCAGGGTGACAACTCGAAACTCTGTCTCAAAAAAAAAAAAAAACCCAAAACCAAAATGCAAAAAACAAAAAAACAAAACTGAAAATAGCTGGGCATTGTGGCAGACACTTGTGATTCCAGCTACTTGGGAGGCTGAGGCAAGAGAATTGCTTAAACCCCAGAATCTGAGACTGCTGTGAGCTATGACGCCATGACATTCTATCCTGTATGATAGAGGGAGACACTGACTCAAAAAAAAAAAAAAAAAAAAAAAAAAAGAAAGAAATAAAAGAAAGAAAAAAGAGAGAGAGAAATAAAAAAAATAACCCTTGCTCAGTCCGTATTACATAATGCCACCAATCTGTCACTCAGTTCTTATTTCTACTTCTTGCATCTATCATTGATGGATTAACATTCCTAGCACATGACTCTGTCTTTTTGATTTATTGTTGCTCCCCTGTCCAAAAGTCCTCAGTGCTCCCTCTGTGTTAGACAGCTCCTGAAATCTCGGGCTTGGATTTCAAGTCCCCTTGGAGTTCACCACTTTCCTCATCTCAGCCTACTGTTTCAGCTTTATATCCCTCCTCTAGTGAACTCTCTCTTTCAGATAATGAGGTGCTTTGTCCTTCAACATCTTTCCATCTTTTGACCTCTGCTTTTGATAACAATGTGTTCATTCTTCTAGCTGATTTTTCTCCTTGGAATCTTTTCCAATCTTTAACATAGCAGCTTTCAAAGGGTTTTTGTTTTGTTTTACTGAGACCCACTGTAAGAAATACATTTTACATTGTAACCCAACACCCACACACATACATAAATTTTAAAATGGAAAAAAAGTTTTACGAAAGTACTTTTTTTCTTACTTTGTATTATGTACATTTATAATTTCTTTTTTTATGGTATTATACATATATTCTATTCACTATCATTCTATTTCATTAACAGAACATGATAGTCTCATCCCATCAAGGGATGGGATGTTTGCTTGACCCAATTATGGATTATTATTCTTCAAATAGTGGAAAGCATTGCTTTAATGCTTATTTAGTATATCCCACCAATACAAACTTTTTATGTCCCTAATCAGAAACAGCCTTTCTTTTGTCTAACTCTGATAAGAGCTTTTCCCTGCAGATACATTTATTAACACAGGAATTTATGTTATAGCTGTGTGCATGCATTTTAGGCTCCTTGTAAGACTGTACACTTTTTGAAGGTAAGGTTGATATTTTATTTATTCTGTGTTCCCTTTGGTGGTTAGGACACGGTAGAATCTCACTAGAAGTTACTCAAGTGTAAGAAACCTAATAGCAGTCAAGATGTGCCTCTTCTGATCTATTCTAAAAGGGTTTTCTCTCATCTTTCCATGTATCTTATTTAGAGATATGATGATGAAATCACTATTATTATGTTTTCTTGAGACAGAATCTCACTATGTCGCCCTTGGTAGAGTGCCATGGTGTCACAGCTCACAGCAACCTCAAACTCCTGGGATTAAGCAATTCTCTTGCTTCAGCCTCCAGAGTACCTGGGACTACAGGCGCCCGCCACAATGGCTATTTTTTTTGTTGCAGTTGTCATTGTTGTTTTAGCTGGCCTGGGCTGGGTTTGAACCTGCCTCTCTCAGTGTATGTGGCTGGCACTATAACAACTGTGCTACAGGCGCTGAGCCAATGATGAAATTATTAATTTAGGTGTTCTCCATTATGTATAATCAATTTGTGAAGCTCTTGAGTAATTTATCAGATACAACCAATTCTTAGAAAACCTGTGTTTTCTAAGAAAACCTATGTTAGGTCACATTTCTACATAGGCTACTTATGTGAGATGGTAATAGTAATTTCTATTGTATTTCTGCATCTGATTTGATGCCAGGAGGGGTTGAGAAACCCAATCTTAGTTTCATAGTAAATAGAAGGAGTCCTGACATAGCAGCATCTTCAGTTCTTTTAGAACAAAATAATGAAAGGTATAGTAATAATGGAAGGGGGATTAAAAGAAAAGCAAACTATTGAATAGAGAGTAATATTTTTCAGAAAAACAGTACTAAGTAACATAAAAGTATTCAAAAGGGGAAATCCTTTAAATATTGTTTTTTTTAAAAAAACTTCAAAGAGGATACCGGAGTAATGCAACTGTTTTTTAACATGAAAATCTTCAAAGAATACATTTCCCATGCAATGCTTAAAATTCTCAAAGGGGGCT
This sequence comes from Arctocebus calabarensis, assembly GCA_963573935.1. Classification (NCBI taxonomy): domain Eukaryota; kingdom Metazoa; phylum Chordata; class Mammalia; order Primates; family Lorisidae; genus Arctocebus; species Arctocebus calabarensis. The sequence goes on from CAUYON010132213.1 coordinate 3,716, forward strand.
CCCTCTGGAGTAAAACCCTTTGAAGGTGAAATCTCTTCAATCATATGAGTTTTTTTCAAAGAGAAAACCTTTTCCAAATTTTCTTTAATCCAGGAACATTCTTTAAGGAGGAATCAGAAATAGAAAAACTATCTTTTCAGCGATATGTGCATTTTTGGAGTTCTCTAATTAAAGCCCTTAAAAATAATGAAAATAAAATACTGCCAATACTATATACTACAGCTAAGTTTGGCAAAAGAAAGAAAATTCTTGTTAGTTTTACCCATAATACATGAATCTTAACATTGTAAAAAGTGTAAGTGACTTGATTTAATGTTGTTACATACATATATCTAATTAAAATAATGGAAACAAAAAGATTTTTTCTAGGATCTCTTTTTTGGCTCCAAAAAGAAAGCAAAAATGAACTTATCAAATGTGGCTCAACCTAATTTCTAGCTTTTATACTTAACCATACCTCTGATGAGATCTTCCTAGCAGTTTCTGTTCTACTATTATAAAGTGAATTTTGGCAGGTTACTATGACATCTAAAGAGAAAAATTGCCAGAGATTTGGGGTCAAACCCATTGTCCTCCACAGTCCAATATTCTGTCATTGCACCATGAGATGCGCTTTCCTGGCCTGGCCATTTCATCATTTATTTATTCATTCAACAAACACTCATTACACTTATTATGTGCCAGGTACTGTACAGTGTGTCAGCCTTCATGACATCAATTTAAAAAACTTGTGTAGATGTCCACTGAATAGTCTATTTTTCTTTTCCTGTTCTTTAGCAGCTGTGGGAATCAGTAACTAAGGGATCCAAATAGGAACAGATGTTTCTACTCAACCATTTAATTTAGGACTGCACCTCACCTCCCACTCCAGATTAGACTCCCAGACTATCTTATACAACTAGAATACACATTAAATCCTTCTGATAAACAAAAGACTTAACAAAACCACAAACTGGCTTAAGTTTGACATGTATTATATGTGATATGAAATTCTCACACTATTTTGTGAAATAGTATCATTTGAAATATTGCAAATAAATGGGCAAAGTACACTTGGGTGTTCATTCCAAAGTACAATGGGGTATTCTTCCAGAAAGAAATTGTAACTCGTTAGATATACCCAAATTGTGGGGCATTTTACAAAGTACCTGATTGAGAATCTTCAAAAGTGTTAAAGATCATGAAAAACAAAGAAAAGAATAAGAAACTCTCACAGGTTATAGGAGACTAAGGCGATATTATGATTAAATGGATTGTGGTATCCTGGAACAGAAAAAGGATATTAGGAGAAAAACTGATGAAATATAGTCTGCAGCCTGGCGTGTTGTATCAATGTGAATTTCATAGTTTTGAGCAGTACTATGATTATTTAAGATGTCAACTTTAGAGGAAACTATATGAAGAATATGTGGGAATCCTCTGTACTATTTTTTTTTTTTCTTTTTGAGACAGAGTCTCACTTTGTTGGCTTTGGTAGAGTGCTGTGGTGTCATAGCTCACAGTAACCTCGAACTCTTGAGCTCAAGCGATCCTTTCCCCTCAGTTTTTCAATTTTAGTAGCAATGGGGTCTTGTTCTTGCTCAGGTTGGCCTCAAACTTTAGACTTCAGGTGATCCACCAGCCTCGGCCTCCTGGAGTGCTGGGATTATAGGCAGGAACCATCATGCCTGGCCTGCTCTGTACTATCTTTACAGCTCTGCAGTAAATCTAAAATTGTTCCATAATAGTTAAGAATCACAACAATGCAGTGAAATAGAGGACAAGCAGCGATACTAAAAGTGATATTTGAAAGCTTGAGGTCTGGGAAGTGCTGTCCTAGATCATGCTCTGTCCTGAGCATTTCAAAAGCTTTTGTGGGGATCCACAGATGTGTTAATTATGTCCTCATTCTTATCCTTGAACTTCATAGCTGACTAGAAAACTTTACAGAACACTCAATCAACAAAAGCCACATGCGTGTGGTCCAAAATTAACTTTCAATGTACTATTTCTAGATGGAAGGAAAAAATTTTTCCCTATTAGTTCTACTTCTAAATAACCAATTAGTTAAGTCAATGAACATTTACTGATATAAAAGATGTCTCAGCCCATAAACTGAATGCTGTACCTACAAAGACCAATAAACATAGTTCCTCCTCCCAAGGAGCTTACAGTTTTGTGACAGAGGGGAGATATATTCATTCAGTTATTTTTCGAGGGCCTCATCTGTGCTAGTCACTATTCAGTATTTGAAATTAACTAACATATAAATATATTTGAGAGCTCTTTAGACATAAGAAATATTAAATATTACTTTTTGACAAAAAAGTTATCATATCTTGACTAATCTAATTGTCTTTTATCTCTACAAGAATAGGGTAGATTTATAAGATTTTTAAAGATAATCTTTGCTTTGTTTTAATCAATCAAGCATGGCTCACTGTTAAGACTTATCTTTTTAACCACATATCAATTCTACTTAAACATATATGTATATTCTTAGGCTCTAAGACATAACGGCAATCTGAAGTCTCTCCTGGATTTGGTTAATTAGCTGTTATGTGTAACAAGTTGAATTTCAAAAGCAGGGAAATCAATGGGCAAAATGAGAGTAGGCCTTGATTCTGTCTCTCTCATTTTCAACTTCTTCCTTGTTTCCAGCCCAAGAGCCAAGCATGTCGTACAAACCTTGTTAAATAGCAATTTGGGAGTTGCCTTGTCTTACTGTCCTTCTCAGACTCAATAAAATTTCCAAATGGTTAGGTTGAATGCTATACATATATTAATGGTTAATATTAATGTATGTATTTATGCTGGATAGAATAAGAATTCTATAAAGGTCTGTAGGATCCCTAAAACCTAGATTAGATTTTAAATAAGGGAAAGAAACAGTAAAATTTCAACTAATTCATAGTTGAATTATTCAATTATGTTCTTTAGGACAATCTGAGAAACAGAAACTAAGGTAGAATTAGGAGTGCAAGAGATCTCTTGATGGAAATGTCTGTGCAAAGTAAAGGGGAAGGAACCAAAGAAAGAGAAAAGAGCGTTCAGATGATACTCAATGCAGTTCGGCCGCCCATGACCAAATGAAGGGAGGAAAGAAGCAGCCAATTGCAGGTTAAAGCCCAGAGCTAACAAAGTTTTGGTAAGCTCAGTAGAGAACCCTTGAACCAAAGTCATTCATTTAAGGAGTGTCATGTTTGACAGGGCTAAGCTTATTCCCTACCATGTCTATTCATTGTCTGGGAGCATGGCTTTAGTGTGATCTGAAGCTGGGTTAGACCTTCAAGGAGACGTCCATGAAGTTTGCTCTCCACAGCAAGAGATCTGAGCAGTGTATTTTCATGATCACATCAGTAAAACTCTTTCATAGAATATTTCAAAAATAAATGAATTCATTTATATACTTATAAAGTAATAGAGAATGCTATTTCATGGTATGCCTGCATAAATGTCTCTCGCTAAACCTACTTTAAATATATTCCTGAATTATACTTCAGTGGCATATCAATAATTTAAAACAGCAGTATTAGTGGGGAAAAAAAGATTGTTTAAGAAATACATACAGAAAAAATTCATCTTATAAATTTGTATTTAAATCTTTGGGGCATTTATGCAGAAGGAACTACATGTACTTTCTCTTTACAAAGTGACCTTTCTTATATTGTTAAGTTGAAACTTTGTGAAGTAATTTTTTAAAAGCTACATTTGTCTTTCAGTTACCAATTTTAAAGAATTCCTTCATTTACTCATTCAACAAAGATATATGGAGTACCTAATATGTGCCAGGCATTGTTTGCTAAGTGCTCTACTTTCCCTGTTTATGCACCAGAAAAATCACCAATTTGACCTTCTTATGGAAGATATGAGCCAATATGAATTAGTTGAGTGCAAATTATGTACTTATTTCAAAGTTTGCAATTATACGAATGAGATATTTGACTAGAAAAGATCTGAAAGACCATTGTAGATAAAAGTTTAACTCAAAAACACTGGAAATATCACTTACTGAAAGAAAATATGCATTTAATGCATTCTTTAAAAAAATAAAATACAAACTTATAAAGTAAATCACTCCTGGATATGTTACTTGGACAATTTTTTTTTTTTAACACACTGACACTTAATGCTCCAAATTATTGATTTTCCTTAAAGTATAAGTCTGAAATACATTTAAAGAAGGCTTAGTGAGATGTTTTAATGCATGAATTCTCATAAAAAATAGTTTATTATATAAGTTTATGTTGACATACATGTATAAGTTATAGGTAGTACATGCATTTTTTTTTTTTTTTTGAGGCAGTCTCACTTTGTTGCCCTGGGTAGAAGGCTATGGCGTCATAATGCACAGCAACCTCAAACTCTTGAGCTCAAGTGATTCTCTTGCATCATTCTCTTGAGTAACTGGGACTATAGTCATTTGCCACAGCACCCTATAGGTAGTATCTGAATATAGTATATACATATATGCATTCCTGGAAAAAGCTTTGCTGAACTATTTAATTCAGTTGAAATGTGTTGATTTTTTCCCCTTAATATATTCTTTAAGTTTGAAGATTATGCAAGCCTTCCTAGGACTCCTATTGTATTCTGTAGGGTGTGTATATTAGTGTTAATCCTTAAAATATTTATAGATTTCAACTTAATAGTTTAGAAATTTTGTTGGGTCTGGGAAAGTAAGGAAGCCAGCTTAAGCCTATAATAGCTATTTGGCTATGTTTGCCCTAGGACACTATTTCCCAGTAAAGAAAAGGGATAAAAGTGAGAAACAGAAAGATGAAGAGAAAGGCTGCCTGCTTCTGATTCAGCCCCTTGTTATCTCTGCATGGAGTTTTACTTGCTAATTCATTTGGAATTCTTCCAAAGTGAATTAGGGCTGTTGAATATGATGCCAGTCAACCAAATCCAGGAGATACTGCCATAATGTCTCTGAGCTCCCAAACTGATGTTCTTTTTAGCAATGTCTAAAAAATGGGGGAAAAAATCTTAATTGGTTAGCCACACTTGATTTGTGGCATTCAAATCAATGTTTGTTTTAAAAGACCATAATAGGGCAAATAATTTCAGTTTCTGATTCCACATGTAAGGAGCTTAGAAGTTGCCACTCTCTCCTAACACCAAGTAAAAAGACTGAAAAAAAAAAACCCCACAAACTCTTCTAGCATCTATATGTACGGTAAGGAAAAGGGGCAAACTACTTTTCTCAACATTGGAGAGACAGATAAACCAATAGAAGGTGTCACAGTTTACTGGGGTAGACACAGGTGGAAATGCTACAGATCCAGAGCCTGAGTAGCAAAGCCCGTGCCATTATTAACAAATTGCTGGAGGCAGAGTGTGGGCAGTTAGAAGCTCTAAGGTGACCCAATCACAGGAGAGCAATTTTGTGATCTTTACCTTCAGGAGTTATACCAGTTTATCACAGTAAAGGAGGAAAAACTCCTTCATGCTTATAGCAGAATGAAGGGAAAATAAACCATTTTGAAATATGCCAGAGCATTCTATTCTTAATGAGGTCTGACTTCAGAAGACACTACTTGACTGGAGGTTAACCCACTTTGTGTGGATATCATTAGAGACTAATTGACCCCGAGCAAGGAAAATGCTCAACTTCAGATAGCTCTAGCTACCCTCTCCCACCTAAGGGGGAAGTAAAAAATGAAGTATCCTTGTAAAGTTCAGGCATAGGCTGATGATGAGACAAAGATATAATCATTGGACTATAGAATGTTTCCCCTCCCTTTATACCTTACTACCATATGACTAAAGGCCTATTTATAGCAGTCCGTTGTAGCTGGTATGTCATGTTTATCAAGAAAAAAATTACATGACATGCTGAGAAGCAAGGAACACAAGATGCATGAGGCAGAACACATGTCAGGACCAGACATGGCAGGGGTGATGGAATTATCAGATTCATAGGCTCCAGCTCCAATAGATAAAGCAGACAGCTTGTAAGAAGAGATAGGCAGCTTCCATGACTTGGCGATTATGAATTGGACTGCAATAAACATTCTGGTGCAAATATCTTTTTTTAAAGTGATTTTTGGTCTTCTGGATATATTGAATGGATTAACAAATTGTGGTATATGTATACCATGGGATATTATGCAGCCTTAAAAAAGATGGAGACTTTAGTTCTTTTTTTTCATGTATGTAATTAATTTATTTCATAAGTAATTATTATTATTTTTTTAACAAGTGAAGAGTTTATTAAGAATTAAACAAAGGTATGATGTGATACATTACAAGCAAGCCACTCAAAATAGGTATAATAGTAGTACTCACTCACACTTCTACTAAAAGAAGACTTACTTTACTTCTTTTATATTTACATGGATGGAGCTGGAACAAATTCTTCTTAGTAAAGTATCTCAAGAATGGAAGAAAAAGTATCCAAAGTACTCAGTACTATTATGAAACCAATATATAATCACCAATATTTTCATATGAAAGATTAAACACAACTATAGTCCAGGATGATGGAGGAAGAGTAGGGGGAGGGGAAGAGGGAGGTTAGGTGGAGGGAAGGTAATTGGTGGGACCTCACCTATGGTGTATATTGCAAAGGTACATGTCAAATCTATTAAAAGTAGAATATAAATGTCTTAACGTAATAATTAAGTAAATGAGGTGGAGGCTATGTTAACCAGTTTGATGTAAGCATCAAATTGTATATAAAATCAGCACCTTGTACCCCATAAATGCATTAATGTCACAGTTATGATTTAATAAAAAGATTAAGAGATTAAAAAAAAAGAAGAGATAGGCAATGTAAGCAGACACATAGGAATCTTAGGAAAGAACCACAAAGAAATACTAGAGGTAAAACAAAACAATACAAAAAAATAAAAACTATTAAAAAAAAAAAAGAGGGTTGGGCAGCAGGTGGCTCAGTGGGTAGGGTGGTGGCCCCATATACCAAGGGTGGTGGGTTCAAATCTGGCCCTGGCCAAATCGTAACAGAAAAATTGCCAGGCGTTTTGGTGGGAGCCTGTAGTCCCAGCTACTTGGTAGGCTGAGGCAAGAGAATCACTTAAGCCCAGGACTTGGAGGCTGTTGTGAGCTGTGTGATGTCACGGCACTCTACTGAGGGTGATAGAGTAAGACTCTGTCTCTACTAAATAAATGAATAAATAGGGCTGGCACAGTGGCTAGGATTACAGGTAGATTACATCTATAATCCTAGCAGTCTGGGAGGTGGACAAGAAATGAATGGAATAATTATTTTATTACTAGACTAGACATAGCTGAGGAAAAAAACTCTGAGCAGAAGGATGCCTGAAAAGAAATTTCCAAAACTGAAAAGCAAAGAGACCAAAGACTGAAAAAGAAAAAGAAAGACAAGGGTGGCACCTGTGGCTCAGTGAGTAGGGCACCGGCCCCATATACTAAGGGTGGTGGGTCCAAGGCCAGCTCTGGCCAAACTGCAAAACAAAACAAAACAAAAAAATAGCTCAGAACCTATACTCCCAGTTACTTGTAGGCTGAGGCAAGAGACTCACCTAAGCCCAGGAGCTGGAGGTTGCTGTGAGCTGTGATACCATGACACTCTACCAAGGGTGAAAAAGTAAGACTCTGTCTCTACAAAAAAAAAAAAAAAAAAAAAAAGAAAAGAAAAGAAAGAAACACAGGATATTCAAGAAATTTGGGACAACTATATAAGATGTAATGTATGTTCAATGAGAATACCAGAAAGAAAAGAAAGAAAGGAACAACAACAAAAATACTGAAAAAATGCCTGAGAATTTTTGTAAATTAATGTCAGACACAAAGCCAGAGACCTAGGAAGTTCTGAAAACACCAAGCAGAATTAATGCCTCCAAAACTGGGCATAGGCATATCACTTTCAAACTACAGAAAATCAAAGAAAAAAATCTTGAAAGCTAAATTAAAAAAAAAAAACCCTCTTTACTTATAGAAGAACAAAATAAGAATTGCATCTTCTCAAAATAACACAAGCAAGAAAACAGTAAAATATTTACTTTTGAGAGAAAATACCACCTTAGAATTCCATTCTTAGAAAGTATTCTTCAAAGTAGCAATAAATAAAGACCGCCTCAAAAAATAAAAAAAAATTTAAAAAATGGGAAATTTGTTGCTAGTAGACCTGCCTTGCAAAATATGTTGGAAAATATTCTTCAGGAAGGAAGAAAATAATTTAAATCAGAAACTCAAATTTATATAAAGAAAGAAAGAGTGCCAAAGAAGGAATAAGTGAAGGTAAAATAAAAATTAAAAAATATATATTAATTGGTCTTACAGATAACAATTAAATCAAAATAATAATAGCAAGATAGTTGATTCTGTGTGTTTATATATATATCATATCATTATACACATGCATATATTTGTATATGTGTGCTTACATGTAAGGAAATGAATGAAAATGATAGAAGGGATAGGAAGTAAGAATTAGAAATAATACTATTCAGAATATAGAAATAACACTATACCAACATAACTCCCAGTATTCAGGGATGAATTTAAATTGGATGTGGATTAAACATATATTTCAAATTCCAGGGCAACCAATAACAAAAGCCAAAAGAGAAGTAAAACTGATATGCGAAGAAAGAAAATGCAAAAATATAAAATACTCAACACCATAACAAGCAGAAAAAGTGTGAAAGATAAAATAGGAACAAAGCACAAGGGCAACAAATAGAAAACAGTAGTAAACATGGCAATTAATATATACTAATAGAACTATATCAATAATCACTTTGAACATTAATACTCTGAGGGAACCAATTAAAAAACAGATTGTCAGAGTTGATTAAAAAAAACCCAGACCCAACTATATGTTGTGTATGAGAAACTCACTGTAAATATAAAAATACATATTAAAAGTAAATTGATGTAGGAAAATATATCATGCTAACAATAATTTAAAAAAAAGGGGGACTAGCTATATTCATTTCAGACAGAGCACACTTGAAAGAAAGGAAAATTATCAGGAATCAAGAAGGGCATTACAAAACAATGAAGGAGTCAATTCTCAAAAAATAATGATAATAATAAAAAACATGGCAATTCTTAACATGTATGCACCTGACAAAAGTGCCAAACTGCATGAAGCCAAAACTGATAGAATTGCAAGAATAAATAGATAAATCCACTATTGGAGACTATAAGACCCTTCTATCATAAATGGGCAGATACACCAGGCAGAAAATCACTAAGGACATAGTTGAACTCAACAACACTATTATTCAAATAAGAACAGAAGACTATCCATTCTTTTCAAGCACACATATTATATTCATCAAAAGAAAGAAACACTTGTACATTGTCAGTAGGGCTGAAAACTAGTATAACCTCTGGGGCAAGTTGTATGGCGATAACTCAAAGAACTTAAAGTAGACCTACCACTTCATCCAGCAATCCAAATATTGAGTATTTACTCTGAGGAAAAATAATCATTTTATAAAAAAAGACATATGCACTTGAATGTCAATTGTAGGATAATTTCCAATCATAAAGATATGGAATCAACCCAAGTGCCCATCAATACATACATAAATTAATAAAATGTGGTATACATATACTATGGAGTACTCCTCAACCATTAAAAAATGGTGAACTAGGGAGGCGCCAGTGGCTCGAGGAGTAGGGTGCTGGCCTCATATACTGGGGGTGGTGGGTTCAAGCCTGGCCCTGGCCAAAAATTGAAAAAAAAAAAAAAAAAAAAAAAAGGTGAACTATTACTTTTTATAACAACCTGGATAGAACTAATAGTGCAAGTACAGAAAACAAACCACACATTTACTAACTATTAAATTGGAGGTAATTGATCAATACTATGTGCACATTTGGTAATAAAACTCAATGAAAAGCAAGCAGGTGTGAGGGGCAAAAAGGAAGGGGTAAATTCACACTCAACAGGAACCATGCACACTATCTGGGTGACAGGAACTCTTATAACTTTGACTCAAACTGTACAAAAGCAATTCATGCAACCAAAATATTCATACTTTCCTAATATTCTGAAATTCAAAAAAAATTTTCCACCTTGGATTCCAGGGAACTGTCACTTGAACATGTATATGGTTCTGATATCTTCTCATAGGACAAGCTATTACCCAAGGGTTCTGAAAGAAAAAAGAAAAGAAAAGAAAAAGGAATGAACAACTTTGGAGGATTGATATTACCTATCATCAAGCCATTCAGACATACAATAAAGCTATAGTAGTCAGCACAGTATGGTAGTGATGAAAGAACAGATAAATAGCACAATGAAACAGAGTTGGGAGTACAGAAATAGACACAGAGAAGTAGAGTCAAGTGATTGTTGATAAAGGAGCAATATCAGTACAATGGAACACAGAAGATAGTCTTTTCAAAAATGGTACTGGAATAACTGGATATTTACATGCAAAAACATGAATTTAGACAGACCTTACATGCTTCACAAAATTTAACTCTAAATGGATCAGAGACCTGAATGTAAAATGCAAAACTATAAAACTCCTAGAAGACAACATAAGGGAAAGTCAAGATGACCTTAAAATTGATGAGAACATCAAGGACACAATCCATGAAAACAATGCTTGATAAGCTGGACTCTTATTAAAATCTTGTGCTCTGGCTGGGCATGATGACTCACACTTGTAATCCTAGCACTCTGGGAGGCCAAGATGGGTGCATCATCTGAGCTCAGGAGTTTGAGAACAATCTGAGCAAAGTAAGACCCCGTCTCTACTAAAAATAGAAAAACTGACTGAGAGTTGTGATGGGTACATATAGTTTGAGCTACTTGGGAGGCTGAGACAAGAGGATAGCTTGAGTCCAAGAGTTTGAGGCTACTGTGAGCTATGAGGCCTCAGCCCTCAACCCCAGGGCAACTGAGTGAAATTGTGGTTCAAAACGTAAAATCAATCAATCAATCTTGTGCTCTGTGGAAGACAATTTTAAGAGAATCAGAAGTCAAGCTGCAGACTCAGAAAAAAATATTTACTCCAAAAAACAGCTGATACAAGATTGCTATTGAAAATATACAAACAACTCCTAAAACTCAACAAGAAAATAAACTGATTTAAAAATAGGCCAAAGATCTTGTATACAGGTGTCAAATAAGCATATGTGAATGTGCTCTTCATTATGTGTTATAAGGGAAATGCAAATTAAAATAATGAGGTTTCACTGCACACCCATCATGTGTGTAAGAGCCAAAATCTGGGAAGCTGACAACACCAAATGCTGGTGAGGATGTGGAGAAACAAGGACCCTCATTTATTGCTAGTGGGAATGCAAAAATGGTACAGCAACTTTGGAAAACAGTTTGGTAGTTTCTTACAAAGCTAACCATACATACCCTTACCATGTAATCCCACAATTGTGCTACACAATATTATTGAAAAGAGTTGAAAACTTCCATCCATACAAAAATATTCAAGTGGATGTTTACAGAAGTTTTATTTGTAATTGTCAAAACTTGGAAGCAACCGACATGTGCTTCAGTAGGTGGATGGATAAATAAACTGAGGTACAGACAGACAATGGAATCCTACTCAGTGCTACATGGAAATCAGTTAGCAAGCTGTGAAAAGACCCAGGGGAACCTTAAGTCAAGATGACGAGGTGAAAGAAGCCAATCTGAAAAGTCCGTATACTATGTAATCACAACTATGTGACACTCCAGGAAAGGTAAAACTGTGGAGACAGTGAAAAGATCAGCGGTTGCTAGAGGTTGGAAACAGGAGGAGAGATAATAGGTAAAACACAGGGTATTTTCAGAGCAATGAAAATATGATATACACATAGATATATACAGACATATGTATGTAAATAATGATGGATACATGTCATTATATATTTGTCCTAATTCACAGTATGTATAACAGCAGGAGTGAACTCTAATGCAAATTATGGACTCTGAGTGATTACAGTGTCAATGAAGCTCCTCAACTGTAACAAATGTACCACTCTGGTGGGGATGTTGACATTGAGGGAGGCTATGTGTGTGTGGGAGTCAGGGGTATATGGAAATCTGTGTACTTTTCTCACTGTTTTCCTGCAAACCTAACATTTTCCCAGAAGCAGTAAGTCTTATGAAGTAAATAAATAAAGACTATAACATTTTCCCTTTTAGTGGAGATCAAAGAAAACAGGATAGGTCACATATGATAATTGTTTTTTTTTTTGGTTAGAAGTTATATTTTCCTATATTTAAAGAATTTCTAAATATATAGAGAATTTCTCTGTATGTCTAGAATAATTTCTATATATGTATAGAATAATTCCTATACACAAAGGAATTTTTTTTGAGAACTGTTGTTACTTTTGAAATCTTCACTGGACTATGCTGTGTCCAAAGTGCAATTTATTTTCAATATTCCAAATGACACTACCATTCAATAGAACGGAATGAGAATTTCTTCTTAATGTTATACATGTTCTTGTTCACAATAGTGGTGAATATTCCCTTTCTAGAATTAATATAATGTACACACAATGTATGCTGAGACAATGGGAAAATGGTACTTTTTTTTTTTTTTTGAGACAGTGTCTCACTATGTCACCCTCAGTAGAGTGCTGTGGCATCACAGGTCACAGCAATCTCCAACTCTTGGGCTTAAGCAATTCTCTTGCCTCAGCCTCCCAAGTAGCTGGGACTACAGGTGCCTGCCACAACGTCCAGCTATTTTTTGGTTGTAGTTGTCATTGTTGTTTGGCAGACCAGGGGGCGTGTTGAACCACCCAGCTTCTATGTATGTGGCTGGGCCCCTAGCCGATGAACTATAGGTGCCAAGCCATACCTTTTGTTTTTGAGAACAAATCATCACACAGTGTACTTGAGTGTTTCCTTATAGAGATATGATAAACTATGGCTTGGTTATCTTTTGCTCTATTAACTTAGTGTTACTGGCAGCTTGACTTGCAAATCTTTTAGTGGCCTGTTAATATCTGAGAAACAAATATAAGTAAAGTTTGTGGTTGGAATAAAAACTTCCTCAAATATATTTCTGAATGAAATCAGCCATGATCAATGGAAAGAACTAATTCCATCCATGCGTATGTAGTAGCTTTGACTGTCATGTAGAAAATGTTTATTCCACTCCCCAGCTCCATTCTCTGCCTGGTTTATGTTGAGATCAGACCCAGACCTCAAGAGGAAGCATGTGTTTTCACTTATTCCTATAGAAACTTCCAGTCCTTGCTAAGTTCCCAAGGCAGGAAAAACAAAAAAAAGGAATATCCAATTTTAACCATGAAAAAAAGCACTTTTTGGTAGAGCTGTTGCACGAGTCAGCTTGGGCCCTTGAATGGGCCGATAGCACTGAGTCACCACAGTGGACCTAAAACCTGAAGTCTTACCCAACCAGCAGACCTGTAAGTGTTTGGGGACATGCAGGTAAATGCAAGCCTACCCCCAAAAAGCAAGGGAGAGAAGAGGCCACAGAAAGAGGCTGATAAATACAGTTTCTCAGGAAGAAAAATTTAATAGAGACCTACAAACCAAGGTAATATCGTGGGTGTCTGTGAGATGGTGAATCCCCACCCGGTCCTCCAGAAAATAAACTGTACACAGTGATCTTTTTTGCTTTAACATGTGCATTGGTTATTCCTCAGACTTTCTTGTAAAACTTGTGACCACTGGGGAGGTTAGATAAATATCTTCATGTGGCATTATCTATACTATCAACATTGTTTCTTTAAGAAGGATTTCCTATGTTATGGAAACACCTTGATATGTAGAAGTCAGATGTCACTCATCCTGGTGGTTTCACTTCAAGACGGCCATGCACCCATCTTGAAACAACAAACAAAATAGCAGTGATAATGATAATAATAAAATCTTATTGTAACACTGTCACTGAGGTATTTCCGTGTTATGCTGCAAACCTAATGTGTTTGTTTAAATACGTTTTACATTTTGTTTATTCATCTTTCATTATCTGAGATTCCTTTGACTTCAGTTGAACTAAGGAGTGTTCGTGGTTCACATTAAAATTAATTTACACAGCTCAAATGCTTCGTTCTTTGAAGAACACAAAAGAGGGGAGGGGGGATAAAGTGGTGATGGTAAATAGGTGCAAAATTATAGTTAGTTAAAATGAATAATGTTCAATAGCACAACAAAGTGGCAATATTCAACAAGTTGGGTGTACTTTAAAATAACTAGAAGGGTGGAAGTGGAATGTTCCTAACACAAAGAAGTGATAAGTGCCTGAGATGACAGATGCCCCAATTACCCTTATTTGCATAATGCACATTGTATACTGTAACAAAACATGATATGTACCCTATAGAGATATACAACTATTGTGTACCCATAGAGATTTAAAGTAAAAATTAAAAAATAAAGTGTGTATACTTTTAATTTATAATAGCATTTTATTATTTTTGAACCAGATGACTGACTTCTCTGGGTTTTCATATAATAATTTACTTACTATCCAAGTTGGTTCTTCTGGGAGTTACTATTATGTCTCTACATAATATGCTATTGTAATGTAAATGATCCAACCTGTATAGGCCAAAGAGGAACTTAGGAACTGAGGGCAGGTATGACAGCTGGATGCAGCAAGAGAGGAGACATGGAGAATTCTGCACAGCAGAAGGTCTTGTCACATATATGCCCAGGGGACAATAGTGACAAAGTGCTAAGTGCAGTTACACAATCATGACATCGCTATGTCCAGTTATGGCTATCTAGGAAAACCATGGCATCTTCCAGCAGAACTGCAGGCAAGAAAGCCTAACCGACTTTGTCTTGCCCCACAGCTATTCCACTAGTTTTTGATTTAGACCAGGGGTGTCCAAACTTTTGGCCCTCCAGGCCAAATTGGAAGAAGAATTATCTTGGCCCACACATTAAGGGCACAAACACTAATGAAAGCAGATGAGAGAAAAAAACCAAAGTTTGTGCATAATTTTCGTGGTCTCTGCCACCACAGATAAGCAAAGAAGTCCTCATATAATAATTCTAATTATGCAGCTTCCCCTTCAGAGACTCGTCTTTTAAAGTCATGAAGCCGGTCCCAAGTTTGTGATCACTAATATGGAAACGTATATATCTAAGCTATAAAAGGACTAAGGGGTTTTCTCGGAGACTTTTTATTGTAAAAGTAAAGTGGGCAACATTAAATGAGTGGGATATTTGACATTGTATTTCAGAAGCTGATGCATCAATATTTAGTCCAATGGAAGTGATTTCTATTCTCAGAGAGTTCTGAAGGTGCTCATCAGATATCTGGGTTCTAATTTTACTCTTAATACACTTCATTCTTGAAAATAGTTGTTTGCAAACATAGGTACTGTCAAAAAGCGATGAGAATAAGGCATGTTTGCAAAGCAAGGGATATTTGCCTCTGGGAAGATAGGACCTATAAAATTCCAGGAAGGAGACATGATCAAATTTTTCTTTAAGCTGAATGTCAGACAGCAGCTCTATGCATTCCATTTGAAATTGGCAGGTAACATATTTATGCCGACTGAAAATGGAGTCGCAAATGCACCAAAATATTATTTTTCTGGACATCTTGAAATCTGTTTTCAAATTCTTATATCAAATCAAAAAGCAAGCTTCTACATTTTTTGCTGTTCATAGGACTGTGTTAAGCCAACATGGTGAAATACATAGAATTGTTTGCCTTAATTTGAGTTTTCCATAATTTCAGTTTCCTTTGAAATGCTGCTCTGATCTGAAACATTGCATTAATAAGTGAATTTTCACCTTGAAGATGCACGTTTAACTCATTTAAATAAGTGGTTAAATCCCCTAAAAATGCTAAATCAGTAAGCCAGTATTCATTGTCAAGTTCTGGCACAAATTTGGTTTTTGATACCATAAATGACTTGATAACATGTCACAAATCATAAAATCTTTTCAATATTTGGCCTCAATTTAAATATCTTACTTCCAAAAAGTAAATAACATTGCCTTGCACAGCATCAATACTTTTAAGAAGTTCCTGGAATTGACAATGATTCAATCCCTAGGCCCTTATGAAATTCATAGTCTTGATGACAACTTGCATGACGTTATCCACTTTTAACACTTTTGTGCATAAATTTTCTCAATGTACTATGCAACGATACTTCATGAAATGTGAGTTTTGGTGGCATTTGCGTTGTCTTCTGTTAGCTTTACAACTCCCTCTCCTTTACCTACCATTGCTGGGGCACCACCAGTAGCTATACCAGGTATGTTAACAATGGATGGAAAATTGCTTTAACATATTTTTTACTGTTTCACGTAAGTCTCTTGATTTAGTTGTGTCTTTGAATAGCATTAAGGAAGCCATTTCTTTAGTGACATCGTGTTTGTTATCAATGCCTATGATAAAAATGGCAGGTTGAGTAGTCTCGGTAGCATCAGTGCTATCATTCACCACCAAATTTAAAACTAGAAGCTTTACTCTCCAAACTTCTTTTGATATATTTTCCAGTTTCTTCAATTTGTCTGGCTATGGTTGGTGAGATGAACTGATTTCAGAAATATCTGCCTTTTGTCAGGGCAAAGTATATCTGTCACACTTTCCATACATGGCTTACTAAACTCACTATTAGTAAATGATTTTGACATTTTTGGTATTAAATATGATAACACCTAACTAGTTTTTACAATAGAATGCATCTGAGTTGTAACTTTACAAGAAATTGTTGTTGAGAATATGGACTTCATATCTGCTATTTTGTCCTTACAACACAATCCTTTGTATGCAAAGAATTTGGCAGCAAATTTTTGCATACAATTCCTTTTCAAGTTACAGTCTTTGAAAATGTGCACAAATTCCCCACAAATTAAGCACAGCGCCTTACTATTTGTCTAAATATTTGACTAAAAAGTAGTCATCTGTCCACTTCTCATTGAACAATCTTCCTTCATCTTTAATTTTTCTTTTCTGGATTCTGTTTTCTTCTGAGACATTGCAGAAGCCATATTGGGATTAAAAGTAATAATAATAATAGATAAGGGACTATATTTACTTTTATTATGAAAATTGACTGATAGGAGACTAGCAAGTAAGTTTGGGCCCTTTCACATCACTGTTGCCAATGCAGGGGGAGGCAGAGGGTGACTGTAAAGCCCAGTGGGCCACGTGCAAGGCACCAGAAGAGCAAAGTACCTTAACAAATAAGAATGCCTACCTGACTTCTAAATAACATTAAACACCTAACATTGTCATGGTAGATTGAAACATCATTGATAATCGCTGCCTCACCAAGTCACTGTGAGCACTTGTACTGTCTGATGGCATCTGTTCAGCTGTGTTGGAAGATAACATGCTGGAAGGCACACACCACCGGGAAAAAAAAAAACCCACCTGTGTGAAAGTACAGGTATGATTCTCTTACATGACACTGTGACATGAGGTTGTGCTCTACAGAATTCATGGTCAAGAACAGAGCAATCAAATTCCACCAAAAAAATCACACACACACACAAAATTGATAATGTTAGGGCAGGCATGGTGACTCAGACCTGTAATCCCAGCACTCAGGAAGACCAAGGTGGATGGATTTCTTGAGCTCAGGAGTTCGAGATCAGCTTGAGCAAGAGTGAGACCCCATCTCTAAAAAAATAGGCAGGTGTTGTGGTGGGTGCCTATAGTCCCAGCTACACTGGAGGGTGAGGCAAGAGCTTGAGTCCAAGCGTTTGAGGTTGCTGTGAGCTATGACCCTACTGCACTCTACCAAGGATGACAAAGTGAGACTGTCTCAAAACAAACAAAACAAAACAAAAACAAATCCCTCATAATGTTTTAAGTAAGTTTACCACCTTATGACCTCTAGTCTCTCTTACACTTATTTGATTTCTGTACTTATTGTTATAATTTTAATGTTGTACTTCTTGATTCATCACCTTCGGATAGAATCTATTAAGTTCTCTTCATACAATATGCAGAATTATCTCCCCTATTTGTCCCACTGCCTCTCCTCGTGTCACTCTCCAATTTCTATCATTTTGATCATTTCTTTCACATTAAAATGGGTTATTTAACTTGACTCATGATATAACTAAAATCAAGGATATGCTTATTTCTGACAATAGGCTGAATCTTAAAATTAGAAACTTAAAAGTGACATTTATAATAATTATAAAACACCAGATGCTGACATCCAAACTGTACGATTTACCTGTAGAGAAGAAAATATACCTGTAGGTGGTTAAAACTGTACTGCTCAAAACTGAATGTTCCAAGATTAGGTCAAATGAGTAATTTTCTTATGGCATATAAATAACTGAAAATCATGCTACATTTTTCTTATTTAAAACCATGGCTTTCTTGTGCAGTTCCTTATGTTTTCCTGAGTTTCATATTGCTTTTCCTTTTCTTTATTGACAGAGGAAATGTACATTTTCAAGTCATATTTTTGTGGAAAGGAATCTACTTTTAATTTTTTTTCCAGTGATGTTTCATCAAGTACTTTTCGCTTGTGATTCAATTTGTTTGCATGTTAGTTTGTTTTTGAGGCAGAGTCTCAGTCTGTCTCCCTGGGAAGAGTGCCATGGCATAGCTCACTGGAACTTCGAGCTCTTGGGCTCAAGCAATCCTCTTGCCTAAGCCTCCCAAGTAGCTGGGAATACAGGGCCTGCCACCACACCTGGCTATTTTTAGAGATAGGATCCCCATCTTGCTCGCCTGGAATTCCTGAGCTTGGGTGGTCCACATACTTTGGTCTCCCAGAGTACTAGGATCACAGGTGTGAGCCACTGAGCCTGGCCTACTTCTGGATCAATTTGAAGAAGTGATGTCTGGTCAAAATTATTGATAATTTTCTTACTTACATATTCTATATGAATTCTGTAGTTCCTCTAGGCTACTTTTAGCTCTTTATAAGATTTCATTCTTTGCTTTCTGGAATACATATCCCAGTAGTTTCATGAAAATACATGTGGGAGGTAAACCTGTTGAGTTCTTGTGTGCCCCCAATCCTTGACTGTGTTGAAAATCCCAGTCTTTAGTTTTAGATTTTTTTCAGGCCTTCCTGTATTGTCTTCTAACACCCAAAGTTACTTATAAAAGTGTTATTCTCACTTTTTTTGTAGAATATCTGCTTTTTCGGTCTGAAACATTTTAGAATCTCTTTATATTTTATGTTTTTATATTTCATGACTTTTCTTCCATATGCATCTTTTTAAAAATTTCATCCCTGCTGAAACATAAGCCCTTTTAATATAGATTTATGGCTTTATTTATTCTATTACTACCTTAACTTATCATTTCTTGCTTTGTCTTCCATCAATAATACATCTTTATTCCCATTTTTCTCCTCTCTCCCTCATCCTTATTTTCTCTCTCCTCTTCTATCTTGGGCTTACTTTCTTTCTTGAGCGCTTACCAGATGTCTATGTTGGACATTCTGAATCAATTCTTTATTCTTAATAACTAATTTTATCATATTTTAAATATACTTGTCTTTTTTATCATATTTCTTGAAATTTCCTTACCATTTATTATACCATTAATAGGTTTTGGTAGTGTTCCCTTTATTTTTCATGTGCTGTTTTTTAAAAAAACTTTTAATAACAATCTCTTGCATCTCTAAGAAGTTTTCCCATTGTTCTTTTGTTTCACAATAGTCTGATCATATATTATGGATACAGGGCTTCTTGAATCTTTTAAAAGATACTGTTAGAATTTGACTTGTTAATTTTTCTGAATTAATGCTGATTCCCATGATTGTTCTGTTTGAATATATTGGCTTTTCTGTTAAGTGTTGTCTATTTGCCTCAAGTATCTTCTTTTCCTTACTATCAATGAATGCAGGATAAAGTTGATTGTCATGGGGCAACGACAGGGCTTCTTCCACAAAGATGGCAGTGGTGGAGAGTGTACACCACAGAGGGAGACTGCCCAGTTTAGAGTTCTTGCTAAGCCACTCAAAACCTGTGAGGGCTTGGGATGACCACTTCACCATCCGGTACAATGGGAAGAACAATAACTGTACCTACTTGAGGAATAGTTGTAAGAATTAAATGCATTAACACGTTTAAAGCACTTATAACTGTCTGGCACATGGCAAGTTCTAAGCCAATATTAACTCTAACTACAGTTGTGAAGATCTATATCCAGATAGTTTTTCCTTCGCATCTGTTAGCTAACTTCTGTAGAAACTATCATGGTCTGCAGATGGATGAGATTCCATTTAGAGGACTAGGGGTGGAGGAGTGGTGGGCTGGAGCTATACGTACAGGAAGGAACAGGCATGTTTTACTTAGGGCATTTTGGGGGGAACAAAGTTGGCTTCCATGTCACTTTTTCCCCTTTGTCTTAAAGGTCTCAGTCTCTGTTCTCCTTTTCTCTCAGCTACAATAAGAATTCTAGATAATGTCAAGAGAAGTGCTCACTTTCTTTAGAAGGCAACTCTGAGTTTAGTTTTGGACAAACACTTTGCAATTCATTCTGAATGAGCCCCTGAAATGATGGACATCTACTGTCCCAAGACAATCCCCTGGTAAATGACCTTGCTTTTCTCCATAGCTTCTTCCACTGCACATACCTGATAACTCTAAATGTGGAGACGTCCATGTGCACTTCCAGGAGGAATTAGCATGTTATGTGTTGTGACATCGTACCTAACATATTCACTCTGCAAGTATTGATTAAATCTATACTCTGTGTCAGATGCTGTTTAAGAAGTTGAGGATAAGAAAGAATGAGTACCTACCATCACGAAGATCATAGTCTAGTAGAAGAGACAGGTAATAAAAAAGTAAGCAGATAAATCCATAGTAACATTTTAGATCACTATGTGGGCCATGAATAAAATTAAGAATAAAAGTGAGGCTGGGCACGGTGGGTCAATGCAAGTAATCCCAGCACTCTGGGAGGCCAAGGCGGGTAGACTGCCTGGGCTCTGGACTTCAAGACCAGCCTTAGCAAGAGTGAGACCTTGTCTCTAAAAAAGCTGGGAATTGTGGCAGACACCTGTAGTCCTAGCTACTAAGGAGGCTGAGACAAGTGAATGACTTGAACTCAAGAGTTTCGGGTTGCCATGAGTTATGGTGCCACAGCACTCTATCCAGGACAACAGAATAAGACTCTGTCTCAGAAGTGATAGGGATAAAGAAGCACTATTTTAGATAGAGTCTTGAGAGAAAGCCTCTCTATCAAGCATGCCACACTCTGATTGTTCTGTCAAGAATGGAGTTTAAAGGGGGCAAGAGCAGCAGCAGAGAGAGATGTTAGGAGGCTAGTGCTGGAGTTCAGATGAGAGGTGATGGGACATTTCTTTTAGGAACTAGAATGTTCACTTTTTGAGAGCAGAGTCTTATGTCAACTATTCATAAAACAACCTGTCATATGGTAGGTGCTTAATAGACACGTGTATAATGAGTAGTTAGAGAAGCAGAGCAGTATAACACTAGCTATGATCTGAATGTTTGTGATCTTCCAATATCCCTATGTTCAAACCTAACCTGCAAGGCAATGGGGTTAAGAGAAGGGACATTTGGGAAGTGCTTAGGTCATGAGGGCTCCAAATGAAATGAGTGCCCTTATAAAAAAGGCCTGGGGGAGCTTGTTTGCCCACCGTGGGTAGACTAGGCAAGAAGGCACCATCGATGAGCAAGGGGACCTCTCCAGACACAGAATCTGCTGGTGCCTGGATTTTGAACTTCTGACTTTGTAGAACTGTGAGAAATGCATGGTTACTGTCTATAAGCCACCTAGTTGATGGCATTTTTGTTATAGCAGCCTAAATTGATTGGTCCCGGCAGCACTTGTGGCTCAAAGGAGTAGGGCGCCAGCTCCATATGCCAGAGGTGGTGGGCTCAAACCCAGCCCTGGCCACAAACTGCAAAATAAATAAAAAATAAAAATAAAAAGGAAATGGTCATAGGGCAAGACTAAACTGGGCTGTTTTTTTTTTAGTCTTTTAAGTATTTTTTTCAAATTAATATGAAGGTACAATTTTTAGGTTACATTGTTCTCACTTCCAGGGCAAAGTTCCATTTGTAGAAGAGCCCCTCACCCAGGGGCGTGTTATTCACCCTCACAATGTGCACACTAGGTGAGATCCTATCCCATGCCCTCCCTCCTTCTGCAAAATGGCCTCCGCTTCCCCTCCCATTACCTCTATCCTCAAGCTGGACTAAATTAGTGTTTTACTGTTCTTATGAGCATGGTAATTGTTTATATATTGATTTCATATTAGTATGGAGTACATTGGATATTCATCTTTCCATTCTTGTGACACTTTACTAAGAAGAATGTATTTCAACTCCCTCCAGGTAAATGTAAAAGATGTAAAATCTCTATCTTTTTTAATGGCTACATACTATTCCATGACATACATACACCACAATTTGTTGATACATTCATGGGTTGATGGGCACTTAGGTTGCTTCCATGACTTGGCAATTATGAATTGAGCCACAATAAACATTCTAGTGCAAATGTCTTTGTGTTAAAATACTTTTTGTTTTTCTAAGTAGATGCCTAGTAATGGGATTGCAGGGTCAAATGGGAGGTCTACTTTTAGATCTTTGAGGATTCTCCATACTTCTCTCCAAAAAGGCTGGTCATCCCATCAGCATCCCACCAGCATTTTAGAAGTGTTCTCTTCTCTCCACATCCATGCTAGCATCTGATATTTTGAGACTTTGTGATGTAGGCTAATCTTGCTGGGGTTAGGTAATATCTTAGAGTATTTTTGATTTGCATTTCTCTTATGATTAAAGACAATAAGCATTTTTTTCATGTGATAAACTGGGCATTTTGGAGGAAGAGCTGAAAGACCAATGTCAGGGAGCAGAAAGCAAGAAGCAATATATTTTAGATGGGGTCTGAGAGGTAGGCATAAAGACTTACCTTATTTTAATAAGTTTGTATTTTATTCTAACTGAAATGGGAAACTACTAGGGGTTTGAACTGTACAATGCCATGGTCTGATTAATAGTTTCAAAAGATCACTGTGCTCTATGAAGAATGGACTGTACGGAGAGCAGGAAGAGAAGCAGAGATAAGAGGCAGGAGCCTATTATGGAAGTCCTGAAGAGAGATGAGAGCAGTTTATGCTGGTCAGTCACAATAGAGGGTGTGAGGATGATTTGAATCAGGATTTATAATGAATCAAGCTGATAGAACATGATAGAATCCTGAAGGGTGGCAGCAGGAGATGAGAAAAGAATTGGGAACAACTCCTAGGATTCAGGGCTGAATATGTGCATAGGCACATTAATTGAGATGGGCAAAATGTAGGGAAGGTCAGGTTTGAATGTGGATAGTAACATTTAGCCATGCTAACTTTGATAGGACAATTGATATGCTAATTGGACAAAAGATACTTGGATCAAGAGCTAAGGGAGGCAAGTAGGGCTGAAAATACAAATTTAGCTGTCAGTGTTAAGATGGCATTTAAAGAGGTGGGAATTATTTAACAAATAGGGGTAGACAGAGCAGAGGTGAAGACCCAGAGTTTTAGAGAGAGAAGAATGGGACTGCAGGACTCTTATCTCCTCAGCTGGTACCTTTTCCTAATTTTCACCAAGGTGCTCTGTGGTCAGCACCTGAATCTGATGATCTCATCCATGTTTCGTCCTTCTGAAATTTATCAAAATTTCCAGTGTGCAAGCAGCATTCTTAACCACTTTCAGTGCTGATCTTGATCCATCCAATTTCAACATTTACCATGTGGACTTGGGGAAGGATGTCATCAAAATGTGAGCTCAGAAACTTTATTTCATAATTTGAACAATCCACAGCCAATCCAGGATGTTTCACAGTTTGGGTCAAGAGAAGAAAGGCAGCATTCCAGGACTAATATTCATTTTGAAGCTTCTGAATTTAATATGACACTTAACATCATAGGGGTAGGGGGAAAACTTATCCTTTTCCCTGAAAGTTCACTGAAAGACCAAATCACAATTAAGGGAAATTAATAAGAGAAACATTTACCAATACCATACACACATGGAGAATCACAAAGAGATGCCTCATTATCCCAATGAAGTTCAAATATTTTTATACGCGCTATTTAGAAGTAAGGGGGGCAGAAATGAGGCATCTAGGTAATACTGTTTAGGGTCTAGATACTTGCTAAGGAGGAAGAATAGATGGGGAAAGCAGACTGACTTGTCAATGAACCTTGGAGACAGCTATAACATTTCAAATGATTTGGGCCAGGCCTGGCTGCATTCTTTATCTTTTTCCTGCAATACCGAGGGTGCCAAAAGAATGTATACGCAATTTAAGAAAGGAAACAAACAAACAAAAAAAACCACTGTGTTAAAATTGTAACACTCTTAGATCTGGAACCAGACAAGGGTTGTCCTCTGTCACCATTACTATTCAACGTAGTGCTTGAAGTGCTAGCCAATACAATTAGGTAAGACAAGGAAATAAAGGGTATCCAAATGGGAGCAGAGGAGGTCAAACTCTCCCTCTTTGCTGACAACATGATCTTATACTTAGATAACCCCAAAGACTCAACCACAAGACTCCTGGAAGTCATCAGAAAATACAGTAATGTCTCAGGATATAAAATCAATATCCACAAGTCAGTAGCTTTTGTATATGGCAATAACAGTCAAGATGAGAGGCTAATTGAGGACACAACTCCCTTCACCATAGCTTCAAAGAAAATGAAATACCTAGGTATATACCTAATAAAGGAGGTGAATGATCTCTATAAAGAAAATTATGAAATCCTAAGAAAGGAAACATCAGAGGATCTTAACAAATGGAAGAACATACCATGCTCATGACTGGGAAGAATCAACATTGTTAAAATTTCTATACTTCCCAAAGCAATCTACCTATTTAATGCCATCCTTATTAAGGTACCAACATCGTACTTTCAAGATTTGGAAAAAATGATTCTGCGTTTTATATGGAACCAGAAAAAAACTCCGCATACTTGATGCAGTTCTTAGTAATAAAAACAAAGCTGGGAGTATCACCATACCAGACTTTAGGCTGTACTACAAAGCCATAGTGGTCAAGATGGCATGGTACTGTCACAAAAATAGAGACATAGACATTTGGAATTGTATAGAAAATTAGGAAATGAAACTAACATCTTACAACCACCTAATCTTCGATAAACCAATCAAGAACATACCTTCGGGGAAAAGACTCCCTACTCAATAAATGGTGCTGGGAAAACTGGATATCCACAAGTAAGAGACTGAAACTGAACCCTCACCTTTCTCCACTCACAAATATTGATTCAAGTTGGATAAAGGACTTAAATTTAAGGCATGACACGATAAAAATTTACCTCTTTTGTGTTTACATGGATGGAGCTGGAACATGTTCTTCTTAGCAAAGTATCTCAAGAATGGAAGAAAAAGTATCCAATGTACTCAGCCCTAATATGAAGCTAATTTATA